>LD345189.1:26616-97768 GCA_001465055.1 Ptychodera flava | reverse complement strand
TGTGACCCTCTCCCCAGGCTGTAGGCTATGCTTGTAGAATGTGATCATTACCTGGGGCTAAGTTTGTTAAATCTGATCCTCCCCCTAGAGCAAGTTTGTAAAATGTGACCCTCCCCCAGTTCCTCCGGCCAACCTCCTCATAAAACTGAAGGGTCTCTAACATCTCTTGCTGTGAGAATCGAAAGTCCGTAAAACATGATAAACGTTGATTTCCTGTTCTGAACGGCGTCAAGATTTCTTCCTTCATGTTTTTGTAGCCCGCCCTCTACAGTTTGCCCCTGGTTTACTCGGCCCCAGTGAAACACAAGCGATCAGCACTATGTGAAAACTTGCACATATGGAGCGAGCAGCCCGTCGAGACCGCCAGACGCAGAGGGAAGGGCAAAAACTTGACAAAATTCGCATGAGATAAACCTCCATTTAAGAAATAAGTGCTGTCAGTGTGAAAATTTCCGCAGCATTCCAATGGTTTAAATATCATTTTCTGTGAGCTAACAATTCTCTATTGTCTTTGCACAATTTTTGCAAATTGATGGGGGAGGGAAGGGGGAAATCTGCCTGTCCAATGAAAGCATTGTACTATATTATTGTATCTGCTCTACATTTATGCAGATTCGAGTCTGATTGCGATAACGTTTGTCATCACTACTCCCCCAGTTTTGATGCACTGTCTTCACTGTGGTCAAACAGAGGTAACCAAAATGACAGCAGTCCACTAGGGACCTTACAACATGATAAAAATACACTAACAGAGACTACATCCCACTGTGTATTAACTTTTTATAACTTTTATTCTTATATATAAATATTAGATGTATTCAAAAAAATTACAAAAATATGGATGAAGTACATATTAGTCAGGAAGACAGCATAAAAGCATTGAAACGATCAAAAAAACAATGAACAAATGAAAACAGAGTAAAGACTTTGAAGAACATGTTTCTGGTGTTTCATTATGTTTGAAGTTTGGCTTGTACAGATCTGTTGAGCAGTACTATGCACATGGTTGTTGATAGGTCTGATGCTTTGGGTTACTGATAGTGTCAAGCTTGTGCAATGAAGGTACAGAATAATAGTTAAATCATGTTCCAAGTTTGCTTGTCACATGATAGTGTGACCACAAAATTTCTGTTCGACTTCGAAATGTGTATACAACAATGCCCAGAGTGACCAGCGGCCAATGTTACTGAATACATCAATAATTTGACAACAACAGTAAAGTTAGCAGACACATGCCTGTGGTTAAAAGCTTGCTCTTTGGTACCCTAGTAGTTAATTTGATGATGGTGCATGTTCATAGATTTCTCTTTTTTTGAGATAAAAAATGAGTGATTGTATGCAATCATTGTCGTTTTAAAGACTGAATCTACAAAACACCACATTGAATGTATACAATCATCAAAGGCACTGAAATGAACTTGACTTTAATCTTTGCTGGCCTGAATATGAAAAGCTAAGTCTCATATTGGTATGTGGAATTTTTAATTTCTATGTTACGTTGATAGATTCATTCAAGGCACATTTTATAAAATCATCTATTTCACCAAAGACCAACATCATAGTAATTCTGTGATGTATATGCAACCGTGGTTTGTCTGTGGGGTTCATCTGTAAACAGCTCCTGTATTGTAAAGTTTGCAAGGTTCAATCACAAATTTCATGGAGGCACTTGCAGTGGTTAAAGCCCTTGTTACACCTTATTGATGGTTTGGTAGCTACAAAAGTATCATGGACTACATCAAGGGCACTGTTGTGATGACTTTGGAGTAATTCACCACCTTTGATATTCCATTAAGACTTTAACAGAGACACAGCCTATATGCATAATAACACTTTATATCATATTGCGAGAGACAGAGTAACAAATCTATTACAAGTAACGTCTTCAAGATCGCATGTGTTTCCATGAAAAGGGTCACTGGAGGTGAAGTTTTCTTCCATGCATTATCTGTGCCTTGAACACCTTGCAAAATAGTGTCTTTGGATGTTTTCTTAAAAAGGGGGCATAATGCAAATTTTTTTTTAGCTTCTAAACAAACATAACCTGTCAAATTAGAGGGATCTACAATGGTACAATAAAGCACAGTATCTCTGGTCCTAATGGTTTTACTGGAATTGTGTGAGGTAGTTTTTACTAATTGGAAACTAAACCAATCTCAAATTGAAGGGATGACGATCAGTAACACACTGCAATGCCTCTACAAGTCTGACTTTTTTTAACCCTGAATGACAATAACTCTGACAGAACACCCTAAATTGCGGAACTCAATCATGAAACAGTTTGAGATCAATAGAATGATATATCAGAGACTGTAAAGAAAGAATTACCCTGATCACCCCCATGCCTTGTAAACAGGACCACAATTACCATTGATAACAATGGGTTTGGACCAAACCATGGTGGTGAAAGGGTTGAATGATGGATACGCATGTACACCGCCATAGATCTAGAACTGTAATCGAATAATGCTATGAACTTGGAAGGCTAGCAATTTATAAAGAGAAGCTGATCAGTTTTACACTTAATAAAATACATATAACATAATTGAACAACATTGCAGCATTGTGCAATGGGAGAGTTACGAATAATGGCGTTTTTGCTTTCTAAAGCTGTGCAAAAATGCATGTTGAAACAGAACATGAGAGAATCCTGATGTGTTTCAAATAGGAAAATATAAGCTTAATGTACATGACAGCTGATGTGGTATAGATCATAAAATGCTCCAAACTGCGACCAATCAAAAGTTTTCATATAATGATTTGCATAATTGACAAGTAGGTCATTTGCATAGAGAAGTAGATGACATGTCGAGAAAAACAATCAGCTGGGAATATACGAATATCATATGAAAATATACTTATCAAAAGAAACAAAGACAGGATTAGAAAATACTGATAAATTTCATACAAAGAGTACAAACATAGAGGATATGGTCCCGTTAGTAAAATATTTCTAAACCACCAGTATGTGAGTTATGATAAAAAAACATGGAAATATGGTTTGTTACAAAATTGTACATAATATAATCAACTTTTGAAAAATTTCTCTCACATGATCACTTTGAAGTACAAAATCTTATGAAAATATCTTCAATTTTCAAAAAAAGGCAAAGTCTTTACCACAAATTTATGAAATCCACGCAGTTGTATACAGATTTGATTACAACCACTTGCGACCCAGTTTTTTACTATCTACATGAAACTATACTATAAATATAAACACTATTTCACCAGAAATGTTATATACTTTTTTAATAATCCAATTTTATATAAAATTGATCCCCTTACTGGATTATGCAAAGTGTGAATATAAAAATTTCAATAACAATATCAGCGCACCTGGCCTGACATTGATGAAATATAAGACTCCCTTACAAAGGAAGATTATGTTTCCTGATCCTACGCAATAAAGTTTTGTGCATGTTTATTTCAGAGTGTCAAAGGTCACTGAAAAGAGGCTTCACCCTGGAAAGACTTTTGAAAATAAACCCATTCATTTTGACCTGCTGCGATTTAAAATAATGATTCACAGACGATCATACAAGAATGAATTGGGTTACCATTGATATCAAATTTACAATGGACACTTAACTTTATCCTGAAATAACATTATCCCCTTTCTCTGGCTGCGGGATATTTCTCTAGAGAGTGGACTATAATCCTACTGTACAGCTTTCGCTGTGACCGGTACACCATATAAGAATTCAGAAAGCAGTTTTCGAATAATTTAACTTTTTGTTCACAAAACTGGGTATTCCTTGCAATTTGGATAAAATTTACCATGACTTGGACTTTTGAAATTCCTGTGTGATTCTCACTAAATCTGGTTTTCTTAAGCTTCCTGAATTAAGCAGAAGGGTATCAATAAATAAAGTGTATTAAAGGCACTAGGGTAATATTAGAATATTTCCTACACCATACATACGTTCATCCAACTCTATAATTGCACATAATATTTGCATAAATTTACATAATATCATGAGTGACTGTGGTAAGTATGTGTAAAAGTCCATTAGGCATTCTTAATAACCTGTCTGCAAGATTGGACTTTTTAATTGGATATGGCTTATCCGATTGGAAAACTGAAGGTTCATTAGAAAAACGTACGGCTACTGTGGAATTAAGAGTTGTAGCTATCTAAGGGCAGTATTTTGGTGGTAAAATTATAATGATAAAAAGGTGTGATGCAAATTTAACTGCAATGAAGTACAGATTACGACGACAATCTTAGAAGAATTTATCATTTTTTGTCTTGTCACAAAATACTGATTTTATCATTAATCTTGTGAATATAAAGAAAACTTTTATGGCAGCAGAATGATGTTTCTATAAAAAATGTTTGACCCTGCTTTAGGTTTTCTGTTATTTACTCTGTGGACTTGGACAGAGATCATGTTACCATGGCAATTGGCAGTTTTCTCTTCAGTGTCAGTTCCTGAAATTGCACTTCTACTTCTCTTTCAATGAATTACTCATGTATCTGAAAGACTACTCCGGGGATTAGTAACCAAGATGTTTATTCTTGCTTCTTTCTCCCAGACAAAGCTTGCTCTGGGCGAATGCAGTGAAGCCCCATTCATTTCTACTTCTGTTTAACATGGAATGTTTCAACTGGAATTTATCTCAATCCATGTGCACAAACCTTTCCCTGTGATATCATTTTGGATATCCAACAGTACTCATCAGACAACTCCATTTTGACGGAAGCTAGGGATACCCATATTAGCTGGGATAGACATATGATGGGTGGCTCTCCCTTGAAAGATGTTGACTGGCAAATTGGGCATGTCTGGCAGCCAACTGTTGGGATGCCACAAGCTGTTGGTGCATGAGTTCCTCATAGGCTTGTTGGGTAGCCTGCATATGTGCTCTGGCACCGTACAGATGGGAATGTGCCAGCAGTGCAGAGTGTGGCGAAAGCAGATGGGTTGGGTAGCCCATCTGATACAGCTGGGAATAGTCCAGAATTGATGGAATGTGACCCTTATTTATGGTTGGAATACTGGGGTTGTAATCTGGAATCATAACATGCGGAATCACAGGTGGAAGTTTGGGATCATATTCCGGAATGGAAACCTGTGCTTGACAGGAACTGGTAGAGCTACGGCCTGTGGAGCTCTCAGTACTCTCAGTTGCTGCGACAGTTGTGTTGATTACTCCTTGTGTGATGGAACCTCTTGCTTCACTTGGTTTCTTTTCGCTGGCTGTATTTTTACTCATACTGTTTTCACTGAGAGGCAGATTGTTTGTCAATAGTACAGCTGTGACGGACTTTGTTGTACGCAAGTCCTTGGGCTCATCAGCTGCGTCAATGCTGACTCTCTCTCCAGCAGAACTGACAGCTCTGGTCTCCTCTCTCTGAATGCCATCATCTATAGACTTTCGCCGTTTCTTGGGAAGGCTAAGATCAGTAGGCTGGTCCTGATCTGAGACACTGTTGTACCAATTATGGAGAGCACCACCATGGGCAACCCCTGGTGTTCTGTCTTTGCCGGCATCTCCGTGGCGTTCACTGGCAAAATTACAGAATGTTTTCGTGTAATACTGGGCATCCTCCCCTTCTGAATCAAGGCGGCTGCGTTTGCTTTTTTCAAAGTACGGTTCCATCTGTAATTGTCCCAGCTCATGTTTGGTCTGTGCTCTGTCCTCACTTGTACGAGACTGCGAGAAATAGGGGTAGTACGGACTCATGGCCTGAGTCATCTTGTGTGGGTATGTCCTCTTTCTTGGAGTTACCTCTTTGATATCAGAATGTTGGGGGAGATTTAACCTCTCATAGAATGCCCTGTTGATTGCTATCTGATCTTGACTAATATGTCTGAGTATGAGATCAGAGGCTTGTATTGCCTGTGGACCATGGTTACCTTCTTCAACACTCTGTGTTGTAGATTCTGCTGTCTCCTTCAGCTGTGTGCTCTTGGATCTTTGAGTGTGCTGGATTACTGATGGCCGTAAACCAGATGAAGACAGCTGACTGCTGCTGTTGTTGTTGTTGTTGCCGCCACTGCTGTTGTTGCTGCTACTGCTGGCTGCAGTTGACATATTGACAGCTGAAGTCATAGTAGTAAGGTTAAGTGTGTTTGCGCTGGTGGTCGCTGAAGGTTGGGGCACTGGTAAAACAGGTTTCCTAGGCTGAAGAAGAGGTGATCTGCTTCTGGAGCCTGATAGAAATTTCTTTCTGACAAGGGGTGGCATTATGCTCTGTGATGATCTTGTTGGCGCTGGGGTCAAAGTTGAAGATGTGGTTGCAGTGCTTGTCAGACTAAAGGAGTTGATACTGTCGCTTATTTGAGATGGCTCCAGCACTTCCTTTTTGACAGTAAAGTCTGAAGCAGGTGTGACAGTATGACTAGAAACGCTTTTTGGTTGTGCTTTGATGGCTGGGATAGCATCCACTGTAATTGTCTTCTGCACTCGCACCGATGACACACCAGTTGGACTCTGAGCTTTAGCAACTCCGGATCTGCTTAATTGTTGTCCTTCTTTCTTCACAGTCACCATTTCTGGTGGCTCAACTTGAACTTTGACCTCATTTGATGTTGACCCCTTTTTGAAAGTCACCCTTGGTCTGATCATCATTTGGTTTGGGTTATTTTCGTCCTTGGAAATAACCATTCGAAGAGATGATGACTTGTTTTCTTTGTCTTGGATTTTCACCTCTGCTTCAATTGTGTCAGGCTGCAAAGAACAAAATATGATAAAGCATTATGATATATAGTCTGTAACTTACCCGTACATTAACTTTTTTCAAACATTATTCAACCATTTTATCATTTTCAACAGATGATAAAATGTACGGATTTAGCCCACGACACTTAAATCATCAATGAATTATAATACAAAAGCATCTATCTTTCCCACGGCTGTTTTTTTTTTTAGTGATACCTTGCTTGCAGAAAAACAATGATGCACACATCTTTGCACAAACTACCTTCTCATTCATGGAATTTCAATTGCTTGCCACCAGAGGGCTCTGCTCACTAAACAGTGATCTTTCTTACATTTGACTATACAGCCGGAGTTATATTCCACTTTTGAACTTGGATGAATCAGATAGTTGCAAGTCTGTTTGATCGGAGTCTGACAATGGGTTTTCTTCTTCATATGTTATAAAAGTGGAAAAAGAAATCAGTTTGCTAAAATACTAACCGTTTCGTCCTCATTTGTGTCATCAGAGAGCAACTTTTCATCACTGTCCTCATGGTATGCGTAAGGTCCATCGTAGACACTCTGATGAGATCTATGCTTGAAGACGTGATCATGGGGTCTCTTCAAAAGGTGTGGTGAGCGATGTTTAATGGGTGGAGGAGGCGGTTTGTCATCTTCACCTCGCAAGTGTCTTTCGTAAGGCAGTATGAGCCTGTTGGGATAGCAAGCACAGTAACTGAGTATCAAAGTTCATCAGGTGGTCCGTAGGAACGGGAACAGGAAAGTGAAAACGGACGGAAAAGTTGGAGGAGAACAGGAATTGCAGGAAAGAGATGTAGCTGGATGCTGGAAATTTTGTGAGATTTACTGGAAAAATCAAAATGATGATCAATGACATTATCAAACAAGAGATTGCTAATCAGTGTAAGTAAGGATGATCTGAGAAGTCCTATTCCATGTTTTAACCGTTTGAGCACCAGTCAATTTTTGTCACCTTCATAAATTGCATAAATTGTAACTCAGACAATTTTATTCAGATTTTTTCCAGAGTATTGCTCAAAAACTGTAGCCAATAAAAAGTGATATCCATTCAGTGCAACACTGTCAAAAAAATTACGAAGAACTTCATGAAAATTGGTAAAATTTTGAACTAAAATTTTGGTGAGAAAAATTACAGCACTCAAAGGCAAATGCTATGATAGTAACCAAAGATATTACACTAACATGCTGTAGCCAATGATGTATCACAAACAACTTAATCTCACATGGAAAGTAAACACGATTTGAAACAACAGATTTGTATAACGTGAATTATTTCATTATGAATATATTTAATACCTTTCATAGTGTCTTCTGGTACACGTAGCAGCACTTGTACTACCAGGGTTACCTCCAAGTCCATCATAGATGTGTTTCCATAGTTTCCGGTTTGTAACTTTCTCATAACCACCCCACTTTGTAGCCAACTTAAAGAAGTAATACAGGTCAACTGTAAAGAATGAAGAAAAAGAAACCCATCAACACTGTTAACAACCTTAGAGTCCACATATGATGCTATTATGTATGAAATTTTTGTAAGAAGTAAAAAATTTCGCTAAAATATACATTGTGCAGTGTGAAACCAGGAGAAAAACATTTGGATCACATTTTGCATCGTAAGGTTTACAGTATAGAACAGCTGCACCTGTTGGATATTTTAAAATGCTTTCTGTCGGCATCTATCCTTTCATTTGTTTAAAAACTTTGCAGAACTCATTATTCATTGGTGTCACTAAATCAAATTCACATCACAATAAATGTTTACACTCAAAATGCTGGTATTAATTTTGAAAGAGATACAAAGTCTAATTCACCATAAGTCAAACAAAATGGTCGTATAGTAATCTGACAAGTTCTAGTACTTCCTGGAAGAGTGGTATAGAACTGCTTTGAACATATCTGAAGGGAGACCTCTATAGGCAAAACTAGGCCATGTAGCCTGAGGCCGTGTGTAAACAGTAAGTTAGAAGTACCCATCTAAAGTACAATGACAGGCAGTCTTGACAGCAATGGCAATGAAAACAAACACCCATCTCTTGTAGAAATGAAAAATTGCTGTTATACATTTCAAAACAATCACACCTAATCTTCATAACATTTTTTATTCCAAATACAGTGATAAATTCTAAAAGATCACAATGTTTCATTTCCTTGGTTAAGATTATAAAAAAGACAAAATTTGTTATGGTTGTAGTTTAGAAGGAAGAAAATAAACAGTGATGGAAGACTTACTTTGCTTAAAACCCAGATGAGGAATTCTCTCAATGGGAGTATTTCTTTCTCTCATGTACTTGTACAAAGATGCTAAGAACTCTGCTTCTTCTGTATCCTGGCCTTCTTTCTGAGCTTTAGTTTTGATATTTGGTATCAGCAAGCCATCCTTGTAGCAACGTTCATTTTTGCCCTGCAAAGCACAAAGATTTTCATTTGTCACAAGGCACATAAAACAACTGTCGGTGACATAGTGGTAACAAATTACATGTGGTTTGAAATTTTACTGTTTACACCACTGCATTATGGGTTTTTAAATCATTATTAAAGCTGTACACTTGACAAATTTGAAAAAAAAAAAATTAGCTGGATTTAAGTTTCACCATCATGGTTTGGCCAAAACCCATTGTTATCAGTGGTGATTGTGGTATCCATTTATAGGAAATTGGGGTGAGCAGGTTAATAGGGGTAAAACTGACTAGGATAGAAGACATGATCAGGCAGAATTTCATTCCAATGAGAGAACAATCTACTACTCTTGAATTCACTTATTTTATGATATGGTATCAAATTTCATATAACAAAAACTTTGACACGATATTCCAATGTCATTGAAGACTGCAAATATCAAATGACAAATCAGCCATTGCCAAATTCATCTCTGCAAACGCTGCTTTATACAAATCTGTTATTGCACCTAGTTTTGAAATTCCACAGGTCATTACCCCGTTCTTGAGTGTATCTAATTTACCCATGATTACCTTAGGCCCTGGTTTGACCACTGGAGCAGGTGAGGTATGGTCTGAGTCATTGCTGGAGTCTGGGGAACCTGGTGAGGCTGTAGATGCACTTCGCCCAGTTTTGATTTTTAGTTTCTTCTTTCGAGGCCTTCCTTTGAGATTTGGAGCTGCAATGAAGTTAAACAGAGTTAGACAGGCAAAAGCCAATTACTGGTTATTTTGCTAACTGTTTTGTCTTCTTTTTCATTCATTTCTTTTTTCATGAAAAGTGAGAATTAAAGAAGTTGTACTTTTTAGCCATGAGGCTCTTGTTTGTTGTAGCATCCACCAAGTTGTTTCTGTGAAGTGTTAAGTTTTCAACTCACCCATATGTTCACATAATTTTTCATTATCTGGCAGTGTAGGATGGTCAAAGATGTCTTTACAATACAATATCCTGGTATTTGGATGCTTCACTGTGAATCCTCCAAGTGCCATGACCAGCGTATCTCCAAGCCAGTAATCTCTCATGTGCTGAATTCTCTTCAATATGGCCTTGTAACGGCAGTATTTTGGGTAGCTCAGAATAATCACTTTTGTTGAGTTATCGTTGTCAGCATCACAACCTTTTTTGGGTCAAGGGGAAGAGAGAAGTGGACACAGTTAGAAAGGTATCAGACATTGATTACATCAAAAACGTTCACAAATGGAATGTAAATGGCTGTCAAAAATTTATATCACTTTAAAAGACCTGCTGCTTGATTATATGTATCAATCAATAGAAAACAGACAGAAATACAAAACATTTGTATCTTCCTTTCTGTTTTTACTGTAAGATTCTCTATGTTTCCTTTGATAGATCTTGCCAATATTTTCAAATTTCACACTTGATTGACGTGGTTTGTGAAATGCAATTGACCAAGCCGCAGTAGACATTTTGACATTCACAATGCAATGTCACAACCCTTGTACAGTGATACCACTTATAATGATGTGTGCAAAGTATTCTTTCAACACAAAGGGCCCAAGGCTAAGCTTATTTGCACATCAATGGGTTTAAATATCTAGTCTCAGCAACGTGAGATAGTGCACTCTACATGCCGTACTGCAAGACCCACTGACCGCGCATGTTAAATGTTTTATGTACAACTCAAGCATAAAAGCTATTTTTTCAAGTGAATCATAAAGTGCTGAGCAACTGCTGGTTCCTTCACTTCAAGTTGTTGAATACCAATATGAACAAAAAATGCTATCTGCTTTACAATTATTTTTTCGAAAGTGACTTTCACATGCCATTGAAGATTTTGATGTTATATAACAAACAGTGAGAAGGAAATGAGCTGTTCATTCAGAGAGGTTTTGGGTGACATTGATGGTTACCATGCAAAGTAATTTGGAAATGTCTCATGTTTTTTGATAATCCGTGACACACAAAATTCCCCCCACAATTAATAAAGTTTCAAAACATCTTCTAAAGACTCGTATTGACAATTTCCTTTCACATTCTACAAACTTTCAAAAAATTGGAAAAAATACCAATGTTAAAAGAAGCCACTTCAGGTACAAATTTTTAACATATTGTTATACCTAAGTACCTTGGAAAAACCTGTCTGGTTTGAAAATGAAACAACTTTGCTGCTTCATGAAAACTAATTCAAATAAAATAGATCTTTCAAATTTCACAAATAGCTTTTACATTTTCAATACACTGAACAAATACTTATATGGAAATCTAACTTTCAATTTCACTATTATGTCATCAATATTTTCTTACTTAAGGTAGAACGCACCTCGGGGACAGAAATTCAGGCCTTCAAATTTTATCAATTTTCTTCTGACCTACCACTTGTGGGGGCTCATTTTGAAGCTCTTGGCGAAAGAAAAGTTTTCACCATCTTAGTTTTTCGAAAATCGAAAATTTTATTTTTTCTCATAGAGTTAACACAGGGATGGCGGCCATTTTGGATTTCAAATATCGAGAAATCACAAGTTATTTGTCTCTCTAGTACCAAAGTTTGCGCGGTGACCCCTGATTTTTATTCTTGCTTTGGTAAGAGAATGGTTGAAAGTTTCACCGAGGAAAGTTTGAGCAAAAGTTTAAGTCTTTTACTTTCGAGGTGCATATTACCTTAAAAAAAAGAAAAAATACATAATACACAAATTGATTTGTACACAACATCAGCAGATGGGACATTGTGAAGACAAAGATATTTTTATGTGAAAATAGAGTTTAAACTGTGTTTCGCTGTGATTATACCAGACAACAACTTTCTTTAATGTCAGACAGAGAAAAAGAATGAGTCTGAATTACAGCTTCATTATCACTGAATAATGAATAATAAATAAATTTGCATTAAATAGCATCTAGTTTAGCTGGGAAATTTCAAGCCAAAACATTTCTTCACACTAAAAGATAAAATTTATTGCGATATTTTGTTGCTCTCCTAGGACATTCTGCTGATATTTAGAATTATTCTATTTGCGACACTTCATAGTTAATTTTTATCGGCAACACGCTTCTATGAAATACTGGTTCAAGTGGCCACATGTTTCACAGATCAATTATGTAAGTTTAGAGGGACATTAAGACTATGTATGCTTTTTCCAAATAGCTTTAGAGCTATGCCAGTAATGTATGTACACAAAAGCACATGTATGTATATTTATACACATGCACATATATACAAATACAACAAAGAGTTTTCATTTACACAGACACGTAGAAATAGAAACAAACAAAGGGCACACATAACTACAAGGAAACATGTTATACTAAAGTGTACGTGATCAGATATTAATGCATGCATACGCTGTATTAACCAAACCAGTGCATATACAAGTATAATGTAATGCATGTATGTTTACATTCTCATAAAATATTACACCAACATTTATACTTGTGAATAAAACACAGACATACAAACAGACTGGAAAACAGATACAACAGAGAGAAACTGTTGAATTGATCATTTAGACTCTGTCAACAGGAGCCAAGCCTGTCCCCCATTAAAGAAATATGATCCCAAAAATCAAATTGACATAGCAAGCGAACTGCTCTCGACATAATTAGGGCACCGGCAAGTCACCACTGTGAAATATCCGGGTATATTCACACACAACAAGAAACGTAAACACTCTCAAGATTTGAAATAAATCAGTTATTGTCTTGTTTTATCACACAAGGAATTCAAACCATGATGTACAGTGTCATGGAAAGACTCAGTTGCTGAGACGGTGAAATTGAATCCGGTTTTGGAGATTTTTTGTTTTATCCTGCCTGATATGTGACTGCTACTGACTGGAACACTTTCTTTGATTACTGTACCTGTCAATTTCAGAGAAACACAACTCTTAAGAAAATGTAACAGAACACTGAAATTTATATGCGGTCCTCGCTATGTTAATTAGCTGCCACCAGTTGCAATCGACTCCTGCCTTCACAATGGAGGTTGACTTGGTAACTTCTGATTGGATGTCACCATGGAAATAGGAAAATATTTCACAAACACTGTGTCAAGGCTACCCTGTTATGACAATGTCAAAATAAAATGAAAATATAGCGGAGTCGTGGCTGAGTGGGACATCTTATTGACATCTTTTGAGGTGAGGCGGACCTTGAAACTAGTATCCTTGAATTCTGCCCTATGACCTTGACAAAGGGTTAGAGAAAGTAAACTGAGGGATCTGGTGTCATATACCACCACTATTCACTAACATTGGTGTTGAAATATCGATATCATTCAAGTCAATCATGAAAATCAGGTCTACTAGACTGCAAACAAGATGAGGCAATGCAACCTCAATTCTAACTTCTTTTGTTATTAAGTGAGACAGCCTCTCAATATCGAGTGGGCAAGCTTTTGAGGTGGATGAATGCAACAGCCTGAATTGAATGAATCATAAAAATGGCACACTCGAAGAATAAACTTTTCTAAAGTTACTGAAGATAAAGAACCATACAGCATAGGTAATATTCTTTATTGTGTTAATTTCTGAAGATTTAGAGAATATTTTATAAAATTACCAGCAGCCTGAAATGTCTGAGTTTTCAGTGCAGCAGTAGTTTAATACTCAGTATTTAGAGCAAAAATGCAGTGCACCATACCATTTCCCTTAAGGGTTTGGGCTTAAATTGTGTAGCAAGATTAACATCTGCTTGTCTGTTGGGGTGGAAGTTCATCAAAGTTTTGCTGGTCTGAAATATGCTTGATCTATATTATTTTTTGTTCAACTAAAATTTACAAAAATAAAAAGGATATACATTTCTTTCAATCTGAAAAGGAAAAGCTATATGTTGTTAACCTTATACTTGAATTGAGAGATTTCACTTCTCATTTGCTAATTAATTTTAATCATGCAACACATTGATTTGTATCATAGAAAAATAAATTTATTTGCAAATTAATGATTAACGCAAAATAACAAATATTATACTTTCAGCATGCCTAATACTATAAACTTCCGAAGAGTTTGTAACTGCATTGATTTACCCTGACAAGTTGTTTGATATTTTCTATTCAACTGATATCAAAAATGAAAATTGAAATACCTACCGATAAGTTTTCTTTCTTTCTTGATATCTTTGATATTAAGTCTCTCATTGTTTGAAGCGAAAGCCTCCAACAATCCCGTATTCCTGCTAGGATGATCTCCCTTTAAGTCTTTTTCACATATTGCTAATGTGCCTTTATTCCACTCTTTTCCAGATGTTATCCACTCGACGAGATCATCAATCCTCACTATGACCTTTTCCGAGACTGCCAGTACTTCGTCCTAATGAAAGAAAATTAATAATCAGAGATACATTCAATCTTTAAAATAAATCCATGAATATTTACGTAACTAAAGAAGGCCATGTCGTCTTTATTTCTCAATTAAAGTCCAACGAAACTGACCCATAAAAGTACATGATTTGGTGTTGACATTAATCCTTTGAACAAAGAGATTGACCCAAGGAGTTGAAAGTTTCTTCTTTCATTGCAGTATTTTTGTGTCAATAAATTGAAGTTTCTTGACTTTTAAGTTCAGATAAAGCGGAACCTGTCGCATGTGCAAAGCAAATCACTGAAAATTCTACTCAGGTCTCTTAGAAATAAAACAATATCATGTCCTGTCTACTTTTGGAAATGCTATGCTGTTGGGCAGAACACCAGGGAAGTTAGTACAGAAATATCCATTATTTAAACTATGGATGTAAAAAATAGACATCCATGTTTAAACCTAATCAATCTTTTCAAGTGATTTTACTTGCGTCCCTTTTTCAATATATGATGATTTTTTTTTAACAAGTTACCGGTTATTATTTTGGTCTACTGTTGTTGATTTCTTTCCTGTTCTTCAGATGCAGATTTTTCTACAAATTGTTTACGATGGACCCCATTGGTGGATGATATCCTGTCAATAGGGCGGGCTTTGAAAACTGTAATTTTTTTATTCTATTTCAGGTCGGAGTTTGAATGGTGGAGGACTTCCTTTGAAAAGCGCACAACAGTTTACTGTGAGGCACTTGACCCACTCCAACTCTGAAGGCACGTTGCCAAGGATATGAAATTTCACGACGTAAAACAAAATGAAACATGCAAAATAATAGACTCTCTGTTGTTATTTTTTCTAAGTCATACTAATATCTTCCCAGTGAATGGAGACAAATTTGATGTATGATCTTAGTAAACTGAATTACACACTTGATACTCAGAATTTAATCAACATGTCACCCCTATTACCAGTGGGAGTTCCGATCTGCATCAATGTTTGGCAAACTGCCAAGTCGCCTTGTCAAAGTTTTATTTAGAGGCATCGCTTGTGATTTTTTATCAATGTGTTTTCTTGTTCGGATGAGTTAGCTTCTCAAGTGATGAATTTGCATCTTATGTGAAATGTTTTCAAATACAATGCATTTGAAAATTTCTGAGAAAAAATCGCGATGAAAAATGATGATTCACTTCCTGTTGATGGCATGTCATGTCTTTGACCAACGTTGTGATTTGTCATTCAATCTTGTGAAAATTGGATCACAAATTCTCTTACCGTAAATCTAAAATAAATTCTTGAAGAAATGAGCCCTGAAGGCAGAAGACATCAAGAAACAATAGACACTAACAAAATGTTATCAGATTTCACTTAGAAAAAAACTGTCTTGAAATGAGGATTTTTAGCGGAAGTTGATTCCTTTAAAATGTTGGGCTGAGACATCATCAGTTTCAATCCACTGGTGTTGATATCCTTTCTCAATTTCAAAATTCTGTCTACACAGGAAACAGCTCACAAGTCTCAGAAATTTCATATCTGTCAGCATGTGAGCTGTGTCTCAAACAGTAGCACAGAGGGGGGATTTCAAAACAAGTCAGAATTGACAAATTTGGTCTCTGATGAATCACGCGGGTCGTTCTGGAACAAATCGCCAAATATTCTTATATTACCTACAGAGCATGCATACAAGATGTTTGTGGGTAAAATTCTGCTAAAGACATACGTATATAATGTCAACAGGGCAAGTTTATGGGTCTATGGCTTTTATCTGAAGGGTATAATTCTATGAGCTATTCTTCTGGACTTGTTTTGTAGTACTGATTGAGCGTGAGTGAGTGAGCGAGCTAGCTAGACTGCCCCAAAGAAAATTGCCACTTTTTGGGCGTAGTGTTCGACACAAAAAAAAACCACATTTGAACCTTCAGGGTAAACCACCTTGCTGGAACAAACTTTTCAAGAAGAACATCACAGATGTTCTTTCAGAGGTGGAAATACTTAACAAAACATTTTGAGAAATTCTTTTGTTTGATGGGTTTTCTGGAAATAAGAGTGGGTGGATTGAGTATTGTTAAGGAAACTACTAGGTGCTTCTGTTTCCTGTCTCTCCGTGTGACTCTGATTTTAAGTGTCATCAAAATCAAATAAAGGCCACTCCAGATGGCGTCAGACATTTATGACTAAGAGATTTTTATTGTGTAAAAATCAAAGCATCAAAAAACTTGTACTGAATTTCTAGAATTATATGAATCCACGAAATCACTGAGTGATCAGCTGCCAGGATTACCAGTATCACATATCTATTATCATGTATTCCATTTTGTGCAGGAAAATAATTTAGTTTGGGAGAGAAGAAAATTTGAAAAATATTGCTGTTCTTTTTCAAGTGTCTTGTGTGCTAACTCTTTAATTCCTTTCAACATGTTCAATCTAATCAACAGATTGCTATCAAAAGGGAATTACATTAGAAACAGCTGTATCGAGGCGGTAAATACTTTACGGACCCGCTGTTAAACTGAAAGGTAAGAAGTGCAGACAAAAAAAATTTGTTTATTTGTCCAATCCTTCAGTGGCATGGTCAAACACGGTCATTGATAAAAATGGCCTAGCAATGTGAGCGATAACATCAAGCTTTAAAATTATTAATCTGTCGAACAATACACAACAGTGCCACAAATTACATAAAAGACAGCCAAGACAGCAGTATTGCATTTAGAGTGTAAAGTCTGCATATAGCTTATCAGCTTAATCATTTAAAGTCTTCGCATAAATCTCGGCTTGTTCCATGACCTCTGACCTTTACCTACCATGGCGATATACAGTCTGCAGATTTTAAAGTACCAGCCATTTTGTTCAATAAATAAATAATTCATTTCAACCCCAGTGATTTTTTAACATTTAAGAGAAACACCCGCTCTTGCAGATGTACACTTCCATTCAAATGAGATTTATAGCTTGCATCAAGTAAAACTAAGTTCTGAGAGATAAATCTAAAAATAAAAATATAATGAAGAACTGGAAAACCCCATTCAGTAAAAGCCTACAAAACGTTTTGAAACAAACACTTCAATGGTTCTAGTGACAGCCTATTCATCACATATATATTGACATATACTGACAGTATGTATGTATACTTCATTGTGTATGACTAATATCTTCAAATAGTCATCATTAAAAAAAAAAAAAGAAAAAAAAAAAAGAAAAAAAAATGTTATATAACATGACTTTCACTGCATGTAATTCACATCAGAGACCTAAATCTCTGTAATATGAGACAACTCTTTACATTAGTCATTTACAGGAAATTAAAAATAGCTATCATATTGAAGGTTTGACACTGTGACAGAAATTGGTCTCCCACACATAATGGAAGCCCTTTGTGGTATCGGGGATGTTTCCCTTTTCTCTTCAAAGTTTAATTTCAGTATGTTTTTAAATTAAGCATGTTGATGATAACACAAATACTTCATGGGAAGGTCAGCTGGATATTTTGTTGAGTCTTTCTTGGGTGATTTATTTGAAAGTCTTCAATCAACACACTGTCAAATATACAAGCAGCTGGATTTCATATATTCCACAGTCTGTACATATTAATTCAGTGTTCCAATTTTTCATCAAGGCCAATCACGTACTTTAATTATTTGGCCTCCACTGTAATTAATTTTTTAAAAAGATATTCTATACACTGTTAGGAAAATATGGTAATGAAATAATCCAACTGTAAATAAATAGTGAATAGTTAAATTTGAATAATTGTTATGGTTGCTGTTCCTGCCCAATGAATTCAGTGTATTTTTTTTGCAAGGAGGGGAGAACTTTAGTCTATACATCAAATAGATGATATTTTTTTGTTTTGTGTGCTTGTTATGGTCCAATTAACCATTGAATATTCCACTTCAGTGACTTCTACCACTTTCTTTTCAATTCTTTTCACAGTTAATCATGGTTTATTCTGATTTCCCAGGGCCAACCCTTCCTTTATTGCCTATCTTGACAATCGCAAGGTCATTTCCAACAAGTAATTGATGCACTCTAACTCGAACTCTGCCCATCTTCCGGTTGCTCGACAATCCTTCTGCTGAGGATGTGAGGGGTCAAAGGTCGCAACTTCAGGGGTCACTATACAACCCTGAGATAATAATTCAGTTGCAAATCCTGTTCATGCCGCCAGGCTACAGGAATTTAGTCCAAATAATTTCACAAGAAAATATTTTTTGAAGTGAAGGTAGCCAATGTCAAGGCTTGACTGTAATATTTTGTATTGAAGTGAACAAGTACTAGGTTATTTTTAAATGATTTAAAAATAGCTCAGGTTTTATAATGTGGTGTACAAGATGAAATATTATGGCATCGTTTAAGATTGCGTTTGTTGTATCGACTTACTGTGCCCTTGGTATGGATAGTCCAATGAAAATATATCAAAGTTCAGGATGAATTTTTGTGCAAATAACAGTTTTGCTGTTATTGATTAATACGGCATGTAATCGGAAAGGTGACACTTGACCCTTGAGACTAACTTAAATATTAACAGGCTCACATTTCAGGCAAAATACTCTAACAGTATTCAGCTCTTTGCCATCTAAATATATAAACAACTCAAACATTTTTCAAAATTGAGGATATGCTCAGGTTACACTGTCTTGATTGAAACAAAATGTGCTTGGTGAAAACATTGTGAATGTAATTCTAGGCCTATACAACAGCACAGAAATTTAAAACTGCAAGGAACTATGATGTTTTGAAAAATTTCTCTGATAACATTGTAATTTCATCTAGGAAGAATCATAATTTAATGTGGCATAGTTAACTGTGTGAGAGCACAGCTTGTCTTTGCACATAAAATGCATGAGGGCTTTGTTTAACTTGATTTTGGTTTTACAATTTTAGAAGTGCTACAGTGGAATTGGTTTGACTTCAGTTAAAATACTGAAAATAATGATCAGAAATTATTTGTACAATATAAAAAACATTTTATTATTGGTTAAAGGTGACAACACATGTGAAATTTGAGAGCAAGCAGTGACTTCTAAAACATGATTTTATCAACTAACGATGATTCTGTTTTGTTACCATTTTGACAAATATAGCTGATCATAGGTCAGCGCTAGGGTACAGTGTAACAAACATTTACACTACTTGTAAACTAGTCATAATTTGACGATAAAATTCAACTCAATTCAACATCTTCCGGTGGGCAAACATAACCTTGCATAAAATGCCATTCCATGAACTAATGAATATTCATGAGGAGAGATCACAAGATGACCATTATTGAGAGGTTGAATTGTTTGTACGTCACCTTGCATATTAACCATGAACTTTCCGATGAATGTCACAATGTCAGGACTACAGTTGCATTAAAATTTGCAATCTTCTGATTAAAACGACGTAGGCAATTCATAGATTCAATTTAACTGTGTATAAAATTTCTTGACTGAAGACCACCATATACACATGTAACTGAATTTATCTATTAAAATCAAATGTACCAACCAGATATTTCACTAAAAAAAATCATATTTAAATCATGAAGAGAAATATTACTTAGGACCAGAATGTAAAATGCAATTACTCTCTTCTGAAAGCGAATATTTATTTTTGTGGAATTTCTGCCGTATCAGAGAGGAAAGTGATGGAATGCAAAGTGGATGAGAAACAGTAACATCAAATTCCACCAAATGAAAACTGTTCAGAAATATTTGTATAGATGGGAGAAGGTTATGTGAAAACAACCTCTACTGTTGGTCTTGCCTGATTTATGGTTCCTCAGCTGTCAAACAGTCCAGACATCATTTCTTAGGTTTCTGCTACTTCAAGTCCTTGACACAAGACTTTCCCGCCAAATTTATATCCACCATTTTTGAAGTCCTTTTGTGAGGCTAAATGCTGATTTTGATTAAACTTGTATGTCTATTTAATACCTCTGTAAATTCCTCATTAATTTCAGTCCTTCAACTGATGTGATGAGCATGATTGAGAAAATAATTTGCATTTAAATAATTTTGCTTCTAATCTTAAAACAAAAGCCAAGTATTCAAGATCGCCATGATGTAATCACTTTCTCTAAATTTGAAATCTGTATTTTTCACAGCTTCAGCTTTTATAAATTTTATCACAGAAAATCTGTGGAGTTCCTTTATGGGTTTTCACACCATTCTTAAAATTTGGGTGGTGTTTATACACATTTGACATGTTACAGATTTTGTCCGCTTGATTGGAGATGTTTTCAGTGGACCACAGCAAGTGTACTGAATGACATTCAAAGACATATTGTTGAAGGTCTATAGTGCTTTGAAGGGTCAATAGAACGCACCCTCCCTTAATGTCACTTTTGAGAGAAGATTCATTGCAGCTTGAAAGAAGCTTCCATTTCCAAAGAAGTGAACAAACAATGTTGATTGATTACTAGATACCGGCCAAGAGAGCTGTTAATTACAGACAAACCAAGAACAGGAATAAGATCTCAAAACAACAATGCCCGGTAATTTACATACCCATTTATACAATACTTTAATTAAACAGGCTTTTGACTAGAATCTTTGCTCTACCCTCATACCAATGGTTTGGACCCATTTGTCTTCAATAAACAATTAGTTAAAACCACATGCATAGATCAATACAGTAGAATAAACACCAACTATGCTAAAAAATTCCTCCAACATTTAACCTTAATCTTCCGCAAATCAAAAATGAAAATTTCATAACATTTATGTCAAAAAAAATTTGACTTGGATGTCAAACTCATATTATAGATCATTCTTTGTAATTTCTTTTTAACTATCACAGTTAATATTACTCTGAAAAAACAGGAAATTTTAAAAGTGATTTTGTTTGAAGAAGAATTTCTTTTCATTTCTTTGCAAAGCCAGTAATAAAACTTTTACAGAGATTTTAATGGGATCTTTTATCTTTATTTGACAATCTTTGGTTCCTAGGCAATGTATTCAACTGTTGACCTAAAATAAAAACCCCAGCAACACCCAGATATTTTCATTTGACATCAACAGATCTTGAAGGGGACTGAGAGAGGACTCTGGGATTTGCGCATTTCGCCATACATCCCTTTGCTTGCATTTAACTTTTCACGGTCTCCAGTGATGCGTGGCCAGTATTCAACTGTTCCCTTGTGTTCAGTACTTACTTCAGAAAATCCACCAATCAGCGGATGCATTTGCGGGGCCTTCTTGTCAACAAACACAAAGGACTTAGGTGACATAACTATACCTTTCAAAAGGTGCACTGACACTGGGCAAATAAAACCAATAATAGGCCATACAATCCTTTACATTTTACAATCTAGAAAACATGTTGGTAAAAATGGTGAAAAAGAAATACATTTGCACTCTGCAACAAAAACATATCTACACTGTTGTAAAATTCAACTGAACGGTAACATATTCTCCATAATGTTTTTGCTGAAGCAGGGCAGCAAACTTTTCACTTTTTATCGACTCGATCAAGTTTCCTTCCATAGTGTCATTATGTGCAGCATATTATTGGATGGTTAACAATGGAACATACTATTACATTGAAGGGGTAGGCAGGATCCAAAATTCATGATGACACAATATCATTTGATCAAAAATTCTCATTTTTAGTGCCACGGCAAATTTTGTGAATAATATGAACAAAAGTTGAACAAATTTACTGAATATTCTAAATGCATGCTTGACAGCTGAATTGATTAAATATTTCTATCGAAAATGAATGTTTCTCTAAACTTTCACATTGTCCCCTCAAAGGAGCAACCTCCTTCCCTCTACTGTAATGGTACAGCCTGTTAAGTTGATATTCAGTAAATATTGCCCCTGTACAGTTCTTCTGCTAGAATTTCTTGACAAACTTACAGAGCAACTGTTTACCATAAATTTCATTCCTAATATTTAGATAGAGTTGGCCTATAGGGTAGAACTGACAGGATGTGACGAACAGCGATAAATTGGAAAATTGCGTAAATTTGCCAAATAATCCATATACACTGTAAATTCAACTGTTAAAAACCAATTTATTTTACACATATCCAGTACAAAAAACCCAACAAAACATAAAAGCTAAATTGAGAAGTGTTTAAGTTATAGTATATGTGGTGGCTGAAAGATTTCATTTCAAGCACCCCCCAATTGAACAAACATCCATAATGCCATTGATTTGCATATGAATAGATTTCCTTCACAACTGGACAGGGATTGTAAAATTTGTGTGACTCTTAAAAAGAAATCAATTGGGGACATTTAAATTATTTATCAAGAAACAACTACTTCTCTGGTGTTGCCTTCTGAAGCTGATAACTTAATGTTGAAGATCAATACCGAGGAAGGAAAAATTAACGAGTATAAAAGTGCTATTTAGCAATTAAATGGAATATCTGTTCATTTCACAATGCACATCCACCCACAGTCAAGAAGGAGCCCATTACTTGGTTAGCGTACCCCTCTCATTAATAGTGATTCGACAAAATGCCTGCTAAAGTCAAACAAAATCCTAATTTTCTTGCAATGATGAATGAATATGAAATACACAATCCTTTTTTTTATTTCACACTTACTGAAGAGCAATTTGACAAAATCTGAAATTTGATGTCCAACAAGCTAACGAAAATGTAAAAGTCTCATTTTAAGTGTGGTTCGAAACACTTCCACAAGTTTCTCAATGTAACTTCCACAATGCAGGTTGCCAAAGGATATTAAAGCTGTCAGTCCTACTGGGAGATGAAAGTCTTTCTTTTTTAAATAGATTGTAGCTAGCTCTCTCTGGACGCTAACTCTGACTGGGTCAAAGCACTGGGTAGAACACCTATTTAAAATGCAAACAGTTACAAAACAACTGAAGGGCCAGAATTACCATACAAATGACAATTTACAATGTTCCAACATTTACAATAATAACTTGCTCACACAACCAATGTGTGAAGTTATCCTTATTAGTGGGGAGTTATTTTTTTTTCTCTTATCATCATCAGATTTATTGGCTCTGGAGATTGAATATCAATACGTGAATGCAAACATCACAAAGGTCATTCCGATTTTCTGTCTTATATCAGGTGTGTTAATCTGACAGATACGTTTTAAAATTCCTTTGTAATTCAATCTTAATTGGGACAATGAATACAATTCCTTTCCAAGTTTCCACAACAACAAAATTCACTTGAAATGCAAACAGCTCGTAGGGCGCATGAACTTCAGATAGCTGGGTCATTTTCATTGAAGAATGACAATTCATATCAGCATAGATTATTTATACAATGTTTATCACACACTAGAGAACATGTCAGAAGTCTGTTGTTAATAGACTGCAGTGAACGGCGTTCCAAATACTGGCCACAAATTATGCGAAACAATTCAAAACTGCCTTCCCCTGGAAATTACAAACACATTTGAAATAAACATGTGTTGGAAATTGTCCAGGGATGGTTAATGCACTTGGTTTTCTTTGCACACAAATACTGGTTTGCTGAACACCGACAGGAAATTATGAAATATGACGACAATATGAGGGAAGGTTATCTTATATCTTTGCATGGTGACACCGGCATTTCTATCATTAGCTTTTAATTTTTAACTATTTGAATACAACCTTATCTTAACTCTTACAGCATCTTTTATCACTCACCATATATTCAGGCTGGGGAAATTTTATCACATGCATTTCAAACTAAAAATCTTTTGGCATTATTTCTAATTCTCAAAATGATTACCTTGCAAATGGTCAGAAATTTGTAGTGTTGCTTATGCCTTTTTTTAGGTCAATAGCATTGGTGCAAACATGGGGGTATTTTGCGATCTGACAATTCTGTGTACACAGCTAATATATTACACGACCCCTGCCAAGGAAAGGTCACTTCAGAATTGGAGCGAATAATACATAATATTATTATTTAACTTTTTACAGATTGTTTCGATGAGACATAATTCATAAGGCAATGGAAATGATTAATTCAATTTGAAATTCATGTAACACAGGATGTTTAAAGTAGCATTCTGCAACTATTTTAGTTGTAATGGTCATGTAGTCTGATATAAATAATGGAAGCCTAATTTACAAGGAGTGCAGTTGGCAGCAATGGCTCTGGTCAATTAATCACACAAGTTTTTTAATATCAGAGGACTTTAAATGGTCCTGTAATCATGTATGTAAATTTATCAAGTTGATATATATATATGTGTGCACACAAACCATCCATAAATTCCAACACATGAACATTGTAATTACACATAAGCAGTTGTCGAACCTGTTAATTTTTTAGAAAATCTTCGAAAATCAGCTTTTTAAAATTTTAACCCTCTTTTACGAGGGATTCTGCACTACTATTTATCTGTGTCAATGTTGGTAAGTCACCAGAAGTGCTCTAAGCTGGCATGACTGAACACGGCATGCATACATTACCAGAGAGAGATGTTCTGATAAAAAGTCAGCCTTAAAAACCCATTTATTTACACCTTCGAATTATGACATGGTATGTACGGGGAAAAGAAGGCGATCCAGTTTTTCAAATATATATTGAAAAATTTCAATTCTGCACCGTGTAAATTGCAGCAACGTCAACCTGCAAAACTGTGTGTCATATCAACTTCATAAATAAGTCATACACAGTAGGCAAATAAAACATGGGGTCTGTTCCAATTTTTACGAGCCAAGCTCTAATATATTAAGTAGAACCTGCCAAATTTGAACATAACTTCGTCTGCAACAAGTTCCCTGTTCGAAACTCCAATATTAGGTTTCCTTCTAATTAATTCAGTATGCCTGGAAATGGAAATTGAGTTTTTTAAGATATTCCTGCGTTTCGTGTCACTTGTTTTTTTTTCTTTTTGGAGTTACATTCACAAAAGTTCAATGTGTTATAGATTTGTTTCATTCAAGTGGATCCTAGGAGTTGTTAATCCTTTATTCTGGCCTTTTGTGTGGACTGTGCTACCAATGAAAAGACATATGAGTCTTTGCCAACCATCGCTCCTAATTGGAACAAAATAATCTTTCCCAATGTATTTATGCAAAATTATTAAATCTATATTAAATACAGCATTTTCTCGTATAATTTGTGATCAACTCACAGGCGATTGGCGACAAGGGAAAATATAAGGCCGTCGCTGAACAACAGGAAATCAATGTCCCACCAGCCTTGGAAAATCTAACAGCGGGGCTATAAAGAGTCGATACAATGGAGAGCGTACAATCTTCAGTTTCAGTCTTTTGTTGCGACACCCTGTCCGTAAGAGAATAAATATCCGCACAAATATAACCATCGGAGTGCCCCCGTCAATATAAACTGGAAGCGTTGCCCAGCTTCGGTTGAAAACGCCAATGACATAACAGATTCTGTTAATTATGTTGAGAGCGCGGCTACCGATTAAATTGGTATCTGTGCCACTCGTGGGGTGTCAACTTCTGTGAAGGAATTCTCGCATTTGTTTGTTTTGAAATTTGTCAATTCTGCCTGGGCAGCAAAGTCTTCCCGCCACTCGGTAATGTGGTAATACGGCGCCGATATTAAATTTGAATATTTGGTGAAAAATAGCTGTCCGAAATGTGGAATAACAGTTGTCTCGCCAAAACGGGTCATCGCTCACACAGCCATTGAAAGCCCTATGAATATTGTATACGTTTTCGTTTCAATGACAGCCCACTCCCGCTTACGCCGTGCTTCAATAATGTCGAAATACAAAATATAAATTCAGGACTTCACAGTTCATCAAAATTAGATCAGCTTGTTAAGCTTTACAGAAATTTACAAAATTTGACTTTGGCCGACGAGAAAATGGAACAAGAACGCAAAGTGCATTGAGTGTATTTTAATTTGTGCAGCGCCTTTAGTGATTCAGCGAGGTGTAAACAAACATAATCCAAGTTTTTTAAATACGCTGATACAGGAAACGTCAAATTCCGCTCGAATTTTAACACCAGACAAACCCAAATCTCTGAATTTATTGAGGAATATTATCCCTACCTCGCCATAGCACTCTGTTCTCCCTTCCGGTGTGTCTTCGGGAAGGAAATATAATCTTGAACTCGATAAAAGTTGTCCATTATTCGACTTGTCTTCCCAGAGTAGCTGGATCTCGCATATACAAATAGGGTCTTCGTCTGAACATCTTACGAAGAAAAATTCGCCGAGGGACAAAATTTTCCATTTTCCTTCTGCGTAATATTTGAAACCTTTGTAGAAAATATAAGGACCATGCTGACCACACGGCGCTCCGACCCACTGTAAGAAAACCATGTTATATTATTTTAAAGAGCCGATCCGCGTATGTAAGAAAATGTAGCAAATAAAACACGCCAGCGAGACTGGAAAGGTCACACTCTTATTGAGTAAATCATAAGTTATACACGGTTAAAAATAACAACAAAAATGCCCGCGAGTTTGAGAAGAATTTTCTCCCTTTGTCAGCGAGATGATTTGGTCAATAAATCTGAAAAATAGAAATATTTTGGGGTTGACAGTACCTGTATCCCGTGCTGGTCCATTGTAAATGTACAGAATATAATCTGATAAACGAGAGGTGCACTCAATGCCTCTTGTTGATTCAAATCAGGTGACGTCACGGTGTTAACATAATTACACACCTCATTAGCATACTTCATAAATAATTCATAACATAGTCAACAACATGTGTCAATCACTCCTGAAGAAAGTCAACAAGTGACCGAAATGTTTGACACCAGAGTATCATGTTTTCGAATCTGTTATGGTAAAAGAGGAGGGCAAAAATTTTGGTAGCAAAAATAAATGTACGTCACTCGTTTGTAACTTTAACGAATATACTTTGTTATTGCGACTGATATCATAAGATTGATAACAAATATATTTTAATCCATTACATTTTTATCTTTAGTAGTCGTTACAATAATATTTTGCCAGGGATTTCTTGTCAAATTGTCGTTTGGGATAAATGAAATATACTTTACTACACGTACATGCAAGCTTGAGTAAACAAAATGCAATGCCATGCGTGTACAGTACACATATATACGATAAATATAATAGCATTATCTTATGATTATACGGTTTTAGTTAAGAATCATAAAGAAAACTTGTAACGTAGCCCCCCCCCCCAAAAAAAAAAATAAAACTAAAGGATTGAATTTTCAATTCTTTCACGGCATTACAAGTTGCTATTTATATTCCCTCATGCATATTTTTAGACCCAAGTAGAATTGTAGGAATGTATGTAACGAACTAACAAACCGATCGCTACTGGTAAACATGGCGACTACCCTATGCAGTATGTGACCCTTGGCTGTCCCCGTGTTAACCTTTTCTCAAGTTTGAGAATTGACAGACCCTGGAAGAAGGATCGTCTAAGAAAAAGTAAGTATCGTTCAAGTAGGTAGCTCTGTATCGCTCAAATTTAACTGATGAGCAATTGAATCTCGTAGAGCTTGTATATTCATCACGATCTTCCTTCCGGAAATCACAGCAACATACTTGTTCTACACAGCTCGACGTGTGACATGACAGCTACTGTACTTGTGAATTACACACGGAAAAAAGATCACGATCATGTGATACCCAAGTGCTATATCTCTTCATTATAACATGACCCTTTTGTTGTAATTCTTTTCGTCAGCCTGTTGGCAATTTTGACGATTCTGCTGCAGGAACGTTCGAGCCTCTCACCGGCGGCGCCACCACCTACATAGGGCATTCCCGCCCACATTCCATATGTGCGGCTGAGAGAAAACGAAACTTGTTAGTTAAGACGAACTTAGTTCGTAATCTTACAACATGACTCCATCTCCGAGCGCTCTTGAATCCTTCCGATGATGAATATATGCAGAAACCGTAAAAAACTGTCAAATTTCGATGGCTTAGGCTACAACTGCACGTCATGCAA
Source organism: Ptychodera flava (assembly GCA_001465055.1). NCBI lineage: Eukaryota > Metazoa > Hemichordata > Enteropneusta > Ptychoderidae > Ptychodera > Ptychodera flava. The sequence goes on along the minus strand of LD345189.1, from coordinate 69,570 downwards.
ATAACATTTGATTGTTGACTATTACGTGATGGTGACTCAGAACTTTGCTTTTCCAGTAACCTAGGATGCCAGTAATAAAGGATTGCGTCAAAGTGATATTGTTAAAATCGGCCCGGTTTCAACTTTCAGGAACATTTTGTTTTTGTTTTTACGTAGGTGATTCACCATGTTGATAACTGTGCACGCAGTGATAAATGGCAAAACCACACGTGTACCCGTCGAGGTTGAACCACAGGACAGCGTTGAAAGTCTCATAATAGCTTTCTGCGTACAACAAGGTATGGATCATTGAATATTTAGTTTGATGTTATACTAATAAGAATATTCTATGCTTTCTTTTTTGTTTACTGTGGATGTCAGAAGCACAGACAACACAGGTTATCACTTTCTTTAAACAAAATGTGATTGATTCCTTATCATGTTAAATCTGATCAGATAATTGTAGTTTTAAAAGTGTTAATTATGATACTTTGCAGATCAAGGGAGGGTGAATATAAAATAATGATATTAAGATTATATTTTCATACAGAGATTCTTCAGAACTTCTTTGAATGTTGAAATTTTTCACCCATCAAAATGTGAAATAGCAAGGCACACTAGCAATGTTTTCCCGAGCAGGAGAATGTCTCCTGTCTCCTTTCTGGACATGTGTTTCTTGCTGAACAACAGTTGTTACGAGCTATTTGATCATGGCTTTTCACATGGTGATGTTTTAGCAATGTGTGATCTCTGTCTCTTCTTTAACTTTTCAGAAATCTCCATCTGTTAACTCAATGATTGCCATTGTACACATTATATGTACTGTATTGAATGTTAGGGAGGTTTCCACCAAGTAGTTTGTGAAATCATGTGTAGCCGTCATAAATACAGTACATTGCTTCACATGTTTCGTGTGATGACTTGAAACTGTTCCAACTGCTATATTGCTTGCAAAAGGTTGTGTTGATGAAAGAAGAACATTATTGGCTATGCTGTAACTTTCCAGTGACAGGACAGGACCGTCCTGGCAAATCAATTTACTCTGCATATCAATAGTCTTCAGAGTCAGTCATATTTCTGAAGATAGGGGTCTAGATTCTTGCGCAAAGAATTTTTCGGATAGGAAACCAATGCAACAAATAGTTGGTATGGTATATAACTTGTCAGACAATATGAAGAGAGGCTCCAGTTCGATACTGGTACGGGATTTTTAACGCATGTGCTTTAGCCTTATCCATAATTAGGTTCTGCATACTTTTTTAGATGCTCAGTGCTGATATTACGGCAGTTCTATACCAAATATCAAACTTAAGTTGCATTACTGCAACAATATAAATCAGGTTGATATGAACAGATATGCAATTACCTTCTGATAAATATATCATTGAACAATTATCTCACTGCAGGTGCATATACAAAAGACTATATTACAGTGACTACATTGAACAGATCGTAGCCAGGTTGAGTGTAGAACCACCTGTAGAGGTGTTTATCGCTGTAATATTACCCCGTCACTATACAGATGTTGATCATGTTTCCAAATGATTTTTTTCCATGAGTTTGAGCCCCCATCCCAAAACAGAGACTTGAGATTTCAAAATAAAGTGAGCATCATTTAGCGAAAATTCAGAGCCCATGGCTGTTGCAATTGACAGTGGAAGTGATGCAGATTAGAAAACAAAAAGTGGCAACCTTAATAAGCCAGAGTGCATTTCAAATTTTCCAAAAAGGGCAGTTCTAGAAATAAAATTTCAAAAGTTTACACAACTTTTTAATAATCTCTCTGTTTTCAATCAATTAATTTTTTCATCTCTGAATTTTCACTGTAACTTAAAAGGTATTATGATTTAGCTTTGGCCTATTTTGGTAGCTTAGGGTCCAATTTCAGTACTATTATATTAACACAACTGGCATGAGCTCTTGTCCAATCAGAATGCGGCAATGGTGTACTTGACATACTGATGTAAAGTAAGACCATTATGGCACCATTACAGTTTGTTTGCTGTAACTGTAATAGGAATAATCTGCTATGGCTGCTGTACATTTATAACCCTTCACCCTTTTACCAATCCATGAAACGATGTTACACTCCGTTCATGATAATATAAGGTTAATCACAAAATACAGAGATTTATGTCCAAGTACATTGTACAGTAGAGGTATTGTCTGAGACCCTACAGACAACACCAAAGTGTACGATGTATGAAGACATAGTTCCCTGTATTTGTAACTAACCTTAATATTGTGCATCTTTTTTGTCTAATTTAACAAGAAAATGTAAAAAGTAGAGTGTTTTTAGAATGCCCCGTTGTGCACTGTGTCTCACGATCACTTACAGAATATGAACGTGTTCTAGACGTCCGCTAAGCATACAGAACGAAAAATTCCTTGTGAAGAAAATGTAGTTCAACAGCATGGTTTCACATACATTCATAGGTTTTGGACTGGATATTGCATGACTTTACAATGAATGGTAGATATGTATTTTTAGAAAATAAATAATGAAATCTTGTCTTGTTTTCTCAGTATTTACAAAAAACTTGTGAGGTCAAAGGTCAAATAGCATCCAATAACACCAAAAGTTATTGAACTCTGCATCAATGTTATTGATGTACAATAAAACGCCGAAGGTTACAGACATAGGTGTAATAATAACAAGGGTGGGCCAAGTCTATTTGGTATTGACAGGAATTGCAGTAAACTCAGTGGTCTTGCCTATAGTGGTCAGACTGGTCTTCTTGACCAGAAGAATGGCTCATGAACTATCTGTAACCAAAAAATGATAGAGGATTTGAAACCGCAGGATTCACTCACAGCAGAATGGATTCAATAGTGAACCTGTTAATAGATCTGTACAATATGTAGTTTAAAACCTATCTGTAGTTTGGGTTCCCCAAAACTTACCTCTAGTGAAAGAACTCTAGCTGAGAAAAACTAAGTCACTTTTTATCACCATGTGGTTCATTCAGTCTGAGCTATATCATGTGCCAAGGCTCAAAATTAACATTTTCCCTGGTAGTCCACTTGCACTACCATTTTCTGAAGTTGGTAGCCTGGTGATAATGGCTGGTAGCCCATGCATTTTGTAGTTAAGGGATATTTTTTAGATTTAACCAGGCAAGACAAGACTTATTTTTAAGATTCTGCCCATGAAGTGAATTTTCTATTCATTTTATGTGAAAACTTGCACACCTTTCATACCCAAAGGAAACCAGTAATAGGGTATATATTAGACAGCAGTGACACTCAAAAGTTTGGTGACGTATTGACCACCTATTTCAAACTCAGAGTTGTATGCAAATTGTGATAGTCGCCATGACAATGACTGTCTCTCAGCCGGTGAGACACACACTGTAGCACAGCAGGGCTAAAATAGAGCATGGACTGTTTGTGCAGGATAGGAGACTATAATTTCCGTGTAACTGTGATTAAGATCTAAATGTAGTGAAAATGCATTGGCCCATCATTTCCTGTGCCTGTCAACCAAGTACATCAGTTCAGATATTGAAACTTTGTTGCAAAATTCCACTGCACTGTCTTCTTTGCAGTTTCCATTATAAAACAAAGTCATAGTCTGTGTCCAGCTAGCTAGGTGGGTTTGACTGCATTCAGCTCATCCCAAAGTGACGGACATTGCATGCCAAGTTCTAGTTCTAGTTATCTATTGGACTTGGCAATACATCAGGTCATATGAAACTTCCAGTTGTTTAAAGTACAAGTTCCTTTTCCATTTGATACACTAGGTTGAACTTTGACATTTAAAATTAATATATGAAACATCTCCTTTAGGAGTTAAATTTTGCCAATGAAATAAATATTGCCAGTGAAATAGTAAAGTCTGTTGTCATGAGATTTGTCAGTGTTATCGTTTCTAGAACCAGAATTTAGCTACACTGTATCAGCAAGAATGACAAAAATGAAATCCCAGTGAATAATTAATGCCTTTTCATACTTTCATACTGTTATTCTTTATAATTACTGTTTGCTATTTTCTTTGACAGGATGCAGCACTGATGCTGTGTACGTGCTCAGAAATGAGAAAGAGGACATCTTGGACCCATCACGTAGTCTGGCACTGTGTGGTATTGAGGAGAATGACACAGTATACCTTACTGAAGGAGGTAATAATTCTTATAACTTCATCTACTGTGAGGAGAAATATCAAATAATTGGGTAGTGATCACTTCCTTGCTAACAGTTAGCCCCCTCCCAAGATACTGATTCCTGGCAATGGGATATATCCATAGAGTGATGGAAAAATGGATGAAAGGCATGGGAGCAGTGTTTCATCAAGGATGGCATCAACAGGGGGATCATCCCTTTACCAGCATGTCAACAGAGGGGGAATCCCCCATCCCCCTCTCTAGATGAAACACTGTGGAAGTACTTGCACATGTGTTTGAGGCAATCAAACTCTCTCATAACACGTAGATAAGAGTTTTTGAAGCATTGTTCATTTTCAAATGTCACAGAGAATTTCCATTCTTCTAAGTAGGTGTGGTATAGTACATATGTGGACAATGACATCTACATTCAGACAACTTTAGCAGTATCGTGTCGATATACACTGATGATGTGCAATCATAGGTATCTTTTGTTGTCCGTATATGTATGGGTGTAGAATGGTATGTAGGGCTTGAAATTAGGGGTAGTCCCGCGTCCACAGACTACCAACTTTTCCCTTGGACTACCAAAATCCATGAAATGGTAGCCCACACGGACTACCAAAGCCTTGGACATGAAATTCAGTCAGTACTTGCCATGCAATATCTGTCACTTTGGGACAAGCTAAAATGCAGTCAAACCCAGCTGGACACAGAAAGGCCAGACTATAACTTTGTTGTGCAAATTACAAAGATGACAGTGCAGTGGAATTTTGCCACAAAGTTTCAATATCTGAACTGATGTACTTGGTTGACAGGCACAGAAAATGATAGCCAATGAAAACAATTACACATGCCTCCTCCTTTACAGAAACCCCATGGTCAAGTTTTAGGCCTGCAACAGTATGTCTCATGCACCTGCTGAGAAGGTTGTGGTCGTTGTCATGAGGACCATCAAAATTTGCATACAACTCTAAGAATGAAACTGGTTGTCAATAGGTCACCAGACTTTTTTGAGTATCACTACCTGTTTCCTTTGGGTATTAAAGATGTCAAAGTGTTCACATCAAATAACTAGATAATTCACTTCACGGGCAGAATCTTGAAAAATAGCTTTTTCTTGTCCGGTTAATGAAAAAAATATCCCTAAACTAAAATATGCATGGGCTACCAGCCATAGAAAATGGTAGCCCAAGGGGATTACCAGGGAAAAAAGTTCATTTCGAGCCCTGTTACGTTACAACACGGTCCCTCCTTTTGTGGAGGGACCGTGGTTACAAGACTGCCAGACACTGATGGGACAGTCCTTTTATGCACTAACTAGCATTTCACCCATGGATTTGTCATGTTTATAATAGCTGATGATGTCATTTATCACCTGTGCTATAAAGTTACCCAAATCCAAAAAGCCCTGCCTGGTACATTGTGTCTTTGTGTCTCTGTTAGATGTTTCAAACATAAGTCATCTATATTTCAAGCATGTGTTACCGGTAGTCACCTTTCGGTGACCTGTTGACATTATGATTGAAATTCTTAGGGATGGTCCCATTTAGATTTGTTCAAATTGTGATTGAAGCATTATGTTCTTTAGAATGTACTTAGTTTTAATGGGAAAAACTCTTTCCTTCAAACTAAGTTTCTTAGGAATATTTAGGACATGACATAGCTCTGAGTATTTGATTCTTCCCGATCATTAGATGTAAGGTATGTGCATATCTAATCCTAGAATCCCAGTAGAGTCCAGAGCTCTTCTAAAATTGAATGGTATTGAAGCAGTTACATGCGATTACCGGGATACCATTATCACTCACATGCACTTGATTCTTATCAAATTGGACAAAGTGAAAATTTGCAATTTTGTTTATTTTTTCATTTCAGTGTACATGTACTTGCATTTTATTTGGTTTATTGTTTTACACGTTTAGATGCAGCCATTAAAGTAAGAACAGAGCAGGAGTTATATTTGAGTCTATGATTTCCAAAATTGATTTTAAAAAAATTGAATTTTAGGAAGTGGAGAATCTGTTGTTCAAAATATTTTCTCAAGTATGTTGTGAAAGAAAATTTGAGCTTGACTTTTCCTAGCTCATATGATTTAGTGCACACCACCATCAACTTTGACCTTTCACCCATGACCTTTTGCCCGGGAAAGCTTTATCTTCCCCTGTGATAAACATTTACACATATTGAAATGTATGTTGCACATATTAAAATTGTGTTGATATTTTCAGTACAGCCTTTTGCATTCTCTGAAATCACACGTTTGTGCCAGCCAAGGTCAGTGAGAATAGAGCATTGAAAGACATCCTTCATGCCAAGAATTCCAGCTCCTCAGTTTTCTGTTTAATAAGGCCACTAACCAGTGAATCAATAACAGTTATGTGTCAGTCCAAACTGTCACGGATAGTTATATTCCCACAAGCATGCCAATGCACTATCCTTTTATTTTCCATTTTCAATATTTTTTTTACTTTTGATTGATAGCATTTTCTCTCTAACAAGGAAGTGAAATAGGATATTTTACTGTCATCTCTCATAATCACAAATGACTTTCATGGGATTCTGCTTTTACATGTTATTGTATTCTTCAGCTTTAAGAGTATTTAGTTTCAAAACCAATCAAAAGGCAAGTGATATGAATCATGAAGAAGTAATATTTCAATATTTTGTCAGTTTGCCAGGCAACAGTGACAGACTCAAGTGTTTATTTCTGGAAAGTCATTGGTATTGGAAGTATTCGTGTCTCAAAATCCTGACACTGAGTCACTCACTGCAATGCTTGTGTCCGATAAAGTGGCATATTTAATGCAGAATGTGCCTCGGGGACCAAAAGTTGGACTCTCAATGTTTCATAATATTTTATTGATCTACCACTTGTGTGGGCTCATTTAAAGCTCTTGGAATAAATTAAATTTTCAAGGTTATATTTTTGTGAAAATTGAAACTGTAATTTTGTTCTATAGAGTTAACAAAGTGATGGTGACTATTTTAAATTTCAAAATTGGTAATTTTTAAGGTAATTTGTTTCTCTGGTACCAAATTTGCCAATTGAACTACGAATATTTATTCTTGATTTTGAAAGAGAATGATTTAAAGTTTCTTTAGGGAAAGTTTGAGCACAAGTTTATATCTTTCACTTTTGAGGTATGTACTATCTTAACACAACCATATGATGCCACTTTTTGCAGTGCCCTGGTTAGTCCTACTTAGAGATAAAAATGGGTGAATTAATGGGATTGTTAGAGGCAATGATTGTATCGATATCATTTGAAACAAAAAGTAACGGATATAATGCCCCCCAAGGTCAGGCCGTCAGATTAGTGTCAAATATGGGAAGACAGGAAACACAATTATTTTTCAGAGTCGCAAATGATTACATATATTTCTAGGAATATGCTTGAATTTTTCTCTAAATGAAACATTTATTATATGAACACATAGAAGATAGCAGGCACAAACATGCCAGTACATACTAGACTAATAAGTTATGTTGTATGATATGTGAATTCACCTTTGACCCCCCAGCAGGTATAAATAAATAGATCCTGCATGCATGATTTTCTACTGGAATTTCCACTATTGCAGCTGATTTGCCCTGAATAGGGATGTGTCAAAGCAAATTTGAAATTTATGATTACTGATAATGAATTTTAAGACCTAGCTAGGGTAATATAAAGATGCCCTGATAAGGAAGGCATCGCCGAGTTTTGCGGAGCTATCCATCTAATCATATGCCGATTTTTAACATTTAGTTCCTGCATTGTGGAATTGTATTGTAGGTTATATGAACAGTGAAATGAACTCAGCCATAAGAGAATACGAAGAGAATACAATACGAAACAGCTGTGGCTTATGTAACAGTGATCAGGCAGTTCCAACTGAAAAGAAATAAATTACTGTGTTCTGTAGATATCATTCTCCACATAATCATTAACCCTTTGAGTGCTGTAATTTTTTTCCACCAAAATTTTAGTGCAACATTTTACTAATTGATATGAATTTTTCTCTAAATTTTTGGATAATTTGGACCTTATGGACATCACATTTTATTGGCTACAATTTTCTGTCAAAATTTTGACAGAAATCTGAAAAAAATTTACTGCTGTATATATTTGTAAAGGCGACAAAAATTGACTTCGGCGCTAAAAGGTTTGAAAATTCTCAGGGAAGAGAGATGCCATGCAGTCTTTCAGATATGTACACAAATGGAAAAAAACATGTTGATTTTGCAAAATTTGATACCACTTATTCATGTTCATTTCAATGCTATTAGCCATTCTTCACACTCAATATTGATTCTTGAGTATATACAACAATTATTCAGCCACTTTTCATACATTTATTTGATATGTGTACTAGTATTGATAATAAAAATCAGGCAGCTGGTTTTTTCCCTTAATTTCAGGGTTGTATACTGAGTGGTATGTGAGCTACAGGGATTGTTTAATTATTCTAATGAAATTTAAGTTAAGTGTGTGCATTAACACGTTTTTCTGTTTGATGCACAGACAATCCAGTGGAATACGTTCCATCGCCCCAGATGCCGCTTTCCTACAATCCATTCATGATTGTTGGTATGGTTTTGGTGATAACGGGAATAATTGGTATCGTCGTGGTCGTGACTATACAACAGACAGTACCACCAGAAATGGAACATGGGGTGAGTATTACCTGTTTTGACTAATAACATATAATTCATTATACTGTATCCTAGCTTATCAAACAACTAGATATTCATAAAAAATCAAAAGAGACACTTTTCATCATTTCCCAGTGATTCTGCAGATAAAAACTGCAAGATTCATATTTCTCTACAGCACTAGCACCACATTGAATCCCCGGATTGAATCCTTTCAGAAGATAATGTATAGTTACTGTCATTCCCCAACAGGAAATATCAGCAAATTTATCTGTGGACATTTACATTCTCAGTTCCAAATGAATGAAACAGAAATACACAGGAAGCTCATTGTTCCCTGGTTTTGTAGAAAATTCCATTATTTGTACCCCTTCAAATGCACACTTCCAGTTTGCATTCCCCTTATTGAGGTTTGATGATTGGCAGGTAGGTAGAGATTATATGCAAATGGAGGCTGAACTGGAAACTTGGACTTAGTGGTCACTGCAAATGCATGTGTTAATAACTTTGTGCTTGGATTAAAATTCAGGAACAGTTGGTTCAAAAAGGATTAAAAAGGGATTAAAAAAATATGACAGATATCGCAAATTCCACTTGGCCAGTAGAAAAATTTCGACAAATGTTAATGAAAATGTAGGGAGGGGTGTACATGAGGAAAATTTTCAGTGGTTAAATTCTTGGCATGCACAGAAATTTTCTCTGTGGGATATTCCTGTTAAACAAGGCTACATAGGTTTACTGTACATGCTCATTCCATAATTGCATGACATTTCTTGCTAAATTGAGGCCAAAGTTTTCCAGGCAGCTGGACAGATTTTAGTGCTGACTCACAGATATGGATTAAAATTTTGCGATTTAATTGAATTGATAGTTTGAGTTAATACCTGACAATGAAACTTTTTAATTAAGTTAACAATAGTCGTGAATGGTATTTTAATTATAGTGTTTTGTCATGTTTTTTGCATGACTGTTTCTTTGATATTTTCAGTATGGATTGGTATGGGATGCAGGCTCGACCCATTCCAAACTTCACATTTATGAGTGGCCAGTGGTCAAAGAGGATACGACAGCACTTGTTGCACAGAAAGATATGTGTCGTGCCCAGGGTAAGGACAGAATTTTATCTCAAAAGCCATATGTATGTATGTTTGTGTGTGTGTGTGTGTGTGTGTGTGTGTGTGTGTAAATAGTAATCCGACAAGCAGTTGGCAAGTTGACAATGTTAGTCAGCAATTTACAAGCAAACGAGCAAGAAATTGTAATGGGAATCTGTTGAAAATAAACATTACGTTTTCTATGACTGCTCTCAAATCCCAGTTTACCCAGCACAATGTATCCATTGTTTCAAACGGTCTCATAGAACTTATCACAGGATACCAGGGTGATCAGGTTAAGAGCATAACTTCAATCAAATTGTGAAAGTTCTTGCATGCAAAATTATAAGTTCACTCGTGTGTACACTAACAGGGGTCACAGTCCTGAATAGCTGGTACTTAACAATATCCTAGAGGAAAGTTTGGACAAATGTTGCAGCAACTGCTTGGAATACACAAGTACATTGACAGCACTGGCAAGTGAGAAAAATAACAACTAGCTCACATTCTGCAATTCAATAATGTTCTTAGCAGGTTTATTTGGCCCATAGGGAAATACATGGGGAATTATCACTGAGTTAAAGACAATTGTGTTTATCGTTAACTGATATTAACACTGAAGAAAATTAAAATTCTCAGCAAATCTGTAAGAGATAAAACAGTTCCTCGTCTCCCTCATGTTATTGTAAGATATGGTATTCATGATCCAGCACTGAAAAATCTGGATCAAATTGACAAATTGATGGCTCTGCCAGAAACCTGTAATTGTTTGAATGTATAAATATTTTTATAAATACTAGTCAAGTCCACTGTGCATAAGAAAATAACATACTATAAACTAAAAATATTTTTTTGTAATTTAGAAGGACACTTTTACATTGTCTCGAGGTATTTGTCTTGCTGTCGATACATGTTTCAAGGATTTTTCAGAAAAATATCTCTGTAATAATAGATTTGAACCTAAAGCATGTGAGGTAATATGCAGATTTTGTAGACAAGTTACAAGTAATCAAAATACAATTAAAATTCAAAATTAAAATCAAAACAGAATTAAAACATTGTTTTGTAAATTTACAATCAAGAGATCTTACAAGGAATAGCTTGTAGTGCACTATTTTAATAAACTTAAATCACCGTGGAGAGTGTACAGTGTAGTTTCAATATTTAACATGATATAAGGTTTAAAATGTTTAAAAAGGTCTAAATTTGTATAAAAATTACTCACAATTTATCCTGGGAAAAATTTTTATGGTAAACTACATAAATTAGCCATTTGTTTCGAATAACACACTGACCACTTGTCAATATTTTGATGATCAGTGCCTTTAATGGCAGATATGCACAATACAAATCAATGTTTGATCCTTCTTTCACTTGAACAATATTCTTTCGGCGAAGTAAAATCAATGAAGAAGAAAAAAATCTCAAACAAAAGTGTACCTACTGAGAACAATTGGGATCAATAAACAACAACGATCAGCAAATAGATTTTATTGTTTGTTCTCATGGAATTGACTGCAGTATCTTTTCCTTAAAGTTGTAACAAGTTCCACCATATCATAATTACATAATCTGTGGAACTCTTTCATTGTAGTCTATGGCAGCCAATTAATTCGAAATATTTTGTAGATATTAAATTAGCCCAAGACACATTATTGAAGAAAAGGGGAATATTTTAAAACCACAACAAAATATTTACAGCTGTGTCTATCTTTTTGGTTTTTTTCGTTGCACTTTTCTGACAGAATATAATTTTCAACTACTAACTTTTGATATCAAGAAAACACCACAGATAGGTGTTGCCATTTGCTAGTGTTTATCATACAGTCCTTAAAAACATTGACTGAAATGACGTTGAATGTCCAAAACACCAAGTAGACTTTGCATTCCTGATATGTGGGGGAATTATTGATCCTCGATTTTCTGAATAAGTGTTTAAGTACTTTTGTATTCCTGTAGCTTCCATTTGCAGTCTAATTAAAGTTTATGAAGTAATGTCTTTAATGACAGGAAGTAGTAATAATTAATGAATATTCGAGTTCAGCAACAAGGTTGCTACAAAAGAGTTTTTTCCTTTGATGCTGTTGAACAAAAACATATGCTAAGTTTTATCACCCTGTATTTTCACCCTTAGCATGTAGGTAATTTATTTTGTGCTACTCATGAAAATTGGAGTATTGGCATACACTGTTTTTTCTTTAGTGCCCTCTTTACCTAAAATACCAACATAGCCAGTTTTGTAGGCAACTGCTATAGAATACTGTGGACTATTTTGTTTTCACTGGAATTTATTTTAGCTGGAAACAGATTTTCAACGTTTCACTATGATCTTATTTTCACTTTGTCTAGTCTGACTACATGCAGCATATAGAAAGTTAAAATTTTCACTCGGATTTTATTTTAGCGGAAAAAAAGGTCCAGCGAAAATCACAGAAATAAATTCCAAGTGAAAATAAAGTATTCCGCAGTAGGTAAAAATACATTGCTTTCGGTCACTGCCAAGTGCTACAAAGTGAGATTAGAAGGCACGCTGCTGTTGACTCCCCTCTGCCTCAATGGTCTTCAACTTGTCTTCAGTTTTGTTGACATGTGGATGTGTTTATCAGACCAAGTGGACCCAAATGTCCAGGACTCTGGTCAGGGTTTTATGTTGCTGTCAGCCGTTACATTGATATCATAAATCACTGTGCAATTTTAATGTATGCACAGGTCGGAAAACTTCAAATGAATTCGTGCGAGTTTCCTTCCTCCAAAAATTGATTTAGATTATATTGAGAAAATCTTCGTAGGTCTTCATTTGCAATTAAGCAGTATGAATATGTCAGTGAAATATTGTTCATACACAATAATCCCAAAAAATCGATGAATTATCTCCTGCATTCTTCTAAATATTGACAACAGGTGATAGTTTTGGTATGACTGTCACGTTTTCTGGAAGGACGTTGACCGGTGTTATCAAAAGGTAAACAAAGATCTCATAGCCTACAACCTTAGATTGGCTTATCGGCTGGATAGATTTGACATCACCAGTTTTGCAAGGTTTTCCGATAACAGCGTAACCTGTCTTTCAATAAGCATTAACCTCTCTGGTTGATAATTTGCGTTAAACTGTTCTACATTTGATGTGTTGATAGTGTGCGTATCATGATGAAAATGTAATCGTTAAAGAAAAAATTTTAAGAGGCCAACCTCAATAGTAGCAAAAAGTTGTAAGGTAACTCACTGTGTGATAGTAATCACATCAATAATTTACGAGGGTTTTAATACATTACTCTGGAGATATTTATCCTATCTAAGTGTTGGAATTTTGTCTCTGAATTTCAAGTTGTTTAAGAATCAGAACAAAAAAAGAATCAGTACTTTTATTCATTTACAAAGGCTTATCACAGTGAGGGATCTGTAAGAAAATTATGTTCCACCAGAATCAGATTAATATATCAATGATTACAGAAACGTAAGTAGTTTTCAAACAATGTGACCAGTTTGCTTGCTAACAGAGAGCATTTCTAAATTCTTTGAGTTGATATTGTGAGTACAGTATTAATTTCTGGAAATTTCTGTAAGTCAGCCCATGCTAAGCTGTAGCACAGTTTAACATTATCTTAGGTGGTACGTTTGTATTTATTCCCAGTTAAAGGTATCCTCAGGCGAGGTCTGATTTACACCCTGAGGAAGACCTTTATGGCAGTACATGTTATTAATGTAAACTTTTCTCGGGTCAAAACTTTCGAAAGTCGGTGGCGTGTCATTGGGACCGGACCTGACTACAGAGTTCAGTGGCCACGTATGTCTGATGATTATTGGAGATCAGGACTTTGCTACTCGAAAGCCGTTGTCTTGATCCATCAAAACCAATAATGACTACCAGCTGTCAGATGGAGATGATGGGGACCAATCCCACACATGCTAAAAAAACAGGGCCTGAGTGACATAACCAGGGTCTGCCTCATCATCACAAATAGTAGAAGTGTACTTGTAACATGACACAGCATATGGCAAAATCAGAAACAAAATGCATATTTAGTACAAGTTACAGTGCAAGTGAGCAATATTTCATCTCAGTATAAGTCTTTTTAACTGTGCTGACACATGGACCGACACAGCTGACCGAAATCACTGGCTGACTAAATTCCCAAGACTGTTCACCAGTCATACTAAGGTCACATTGAAAATTTCTCTCCCAGGGAAAATAGAATGTTACTAGCCATGTTTACGATGCACAATTATGCTGGTATAGTGCCGTCCTAGCTGTGGATGTTTTTATAAAATTGGCAGGGTATGTTGAAATTCAAATCATCATATTTGATATAGGTATCTCAAATGCCTATCGATAATAGTAAAAGTATTGGAGTTTGGAAATGGAAAAATCATCAAAGTTTACAGTAACTTATTCATGACATTTAAATGTCACGTCACTGATCTTGACACCTCTACCAACATAAGAATATAATCACAGTTTCTTCAAAAGCTCAGGCAGTTCATAGCAAACCTTCTTATTACAATGTAAGTCATTGCACAGTGAAAAGAAGAAAAATAAACCTGTTATTTATTTGAAGTCATAGCGGGCAAAATTACCAAATACTGAACAAAATTTGAGATCCCTGGTGTTGCACTGCATTTGGTATTTGTTGTTACGTTTTGTCACAGAAGAACTTTCCTTTTGCTAAAGTTTATTGCCTTATAAATAGTAAATAAATAAATACCGGTAGATAGATGGATGGAAAAATTTCCTATTTTGAAAACCCTAATGAATGTGCTGTGTGAAAACTTGAAAATGTTAAGATTATATAAAGTATTATTATCATTAATAATTGCTGTGAAAGGACTTCAGAATTATTTCACTATTATTATTCAATATTAGTAAACCCTTTGAGAGCTGTTATTTTTCCCGCCAAAATTTAGTGCGAAATCATGTACAAATTTTTTATGAATTTTTTTGTAATATTTTGATAATTTTGTACCACATTAACATCGCTTTTCATGGGCTACAGGTTTTGATCAAAATCATGGGACTTGGGGAAATCTAAATCAAAACTGTCTGGAGCTTAAATAATTGCCTGGCTTATATTTTATAAAGGAGACAAAAATTGACTTTGGCATTCAAAGGGATAAGGTAGAATGTGCCGCGGTCTAGATATTCAGATTCTCAAACTAATTTGATCTACCACTTGTTGGGATTTATTATTACACTCATGGAATTACTAAAACTTTCACTGGCTTATGTTTGTGAAAATCAAAAATATCAATTTTATCCCATGGAGTTAACACAGGGATGATGGCCATTTTGAATTTAAAGAATTGGTTATAGGTAATTTGTTTATCTGGTCCAAAATTTTGCACGTTGACCCTATATTTTTATTAATGTTTTGGAAAGGGATGATTTAACATTCCTTTACAGAAAATGTGAGCAAAAGTTTATGTGTGTACTTTTGAAATATAATAGTCTGGTACTTTATCTATTATTTCAATTGGCAGGTTGAAAACTGCCATGGATTGTGCAAGAATTTACATGTTCAGGTATTGAACTGCTGTAAAAAGGTGCAGGAATATTTTAACATCT
Organism: Ptychodera flava; assembly: GCA_001465055.1. Taxonomy (NCBI): domain Eukaryota; kingdom Metazoa; phylum Hemichordata; class Enteropneusta; family Ptychoderidae; genus Ptychodera; species Ptychodera flava. Next base: position 54,195 of record LD345189.1, on the reverse strand, counting down.
TACACTGTGGTCTGTGACCATGAAAATGCCCCAGAATCACAATAAAGCTGAAAAGGGTGTGGAGACAAACACATCAACAAATTTCCTGTGGCTTCAAATCAAGGAATGCGGGCTCTAAGTCACTTCTTTTGTAAGCAAATTCTTGTTAAATTGTTGTCTTTTTGAGTCATACCAGTCAGTCAGCTGCAAATAATTTCACCATTTACAATCAACAACAAAAAAAATGGACAGGGCTAGATTCTACAGGAAAATGCAAAATGTTCTGTAATATAGAAAATAATTTGACAACCCAAGCAATATTTTTTGTTCAAGGTAAAAAATCATCATAACACCTGCGCCATTACTGTTTATGTAACAACAATGGATTCCAAAAGCCATAAATATTCCCTAGGCCATGAACAATACACAATTATCTGTCTGTATTTTTGGAATAATTTGAATGGACTCCCAATCTGACCTGTCAGGGCCTGGTTTCATGAGCCATGTTAATCCTGGCATATATCATTCAACAATTTGTAAGGCTGTATACTGTCTTTTGTCTCCTGTCATTGTTAACCGACTTAATCCTATTGTTCAAAACCTGTTGCAACGTTTTTGAGACAACAATTAACAGCTAAAAATGCAACCTAGTGAGTCCGCATTGACTGTGCAATATCCCATTGTTGCATAAATTATTCAATTTTGGTGACAAAAGAGCATGTGAATTGAAAATTCAGCCAATTTTGAATCATTTCAATATCTCGTCTCAATCAGCTCCTTGCATGGAAGTATGACATATCTTCCATCAGGAGGCAAAGCTAAGTTTTGAAGGCAACGCTGAAGCCAAGACATACATTTAGGATTACAGTGAATAAATTAGCAATTACAAAGTTGTTGGCCTCGTTTCAAACACTCCAAAATGCTCTCTTTTTCACGAAGTAATGTGTAAAGATTCTTTTCACAGTCATGTTTTTTATAAAAAAAATTGATTTCGAGGATCTAAGTATCATCGCATAACTATAAACAAGTAACAGATTTATCTATAGTGACTTATGCTTGACCTTGTGATGTGCAATGTACAAGATAAATTCAGCCAATAGTTTGTACAGTAAGCTGAACTTTAAAAAAATTATATTCTGTCAAATATCAACGTTGACACAAACAGTTGATCCTAATTTCCAGATAAATACATCAATTTATCTCAATTTTCCTCAACTTTGTGCGTAGCTCTCCTCAAAAACATTTTTCTTGATTCAAAAATCCTGTTTGTAAACTTGAATCATCAAGATGATTTTCAAATTTTCAAATTCATAATTGTCACCCTAATTTTCTGCTGCTGCCAAAACTCTGTATCTCTATCCTTCAAAAACTAACTTTGATTAATTCCTGTTTTGTTTGCTTTGGTCTGTGATAACCTTAGCCTCTGGCCATAACAGTGTTTAGATCATTAGATTGCTATTTGTTACTATCAGATTAAAATAACAAAACAAACACAGGACAAAAATCTTAGAAAGATATCATAGATACATAGATTGATGGGATCTATTCTATTCTGCACCTGTATTTGAAGCTCCCATGTAATATTTACAAAATGGTAATAGGAGCTTTATTTAGATTTAGGTGTTGCGTTTTCACTTCTCAATGGTACTGTGTAGTCATTTATTTTTCTTTGTACAAATCCTCATAAAAATTTACAATATAGCCATGAGAATATGGGCAGTAACCTTTAGCCACTGCAGTTTGTCTGCTAATCTTGAAAGGAATGTCCTGTTTTTATTCCTTCCAAGGAATATTTGAATTATTTTTCAGACACTAAAACATGTTAAACATTCAAAAAATGTTTTTTCTGCAGAGACAGGTTAGGTTAATAGTGTATAAAATGAAATAAGACAGATCACGACTATTAATAGCAGGAATTCTGTAACTTTGGGTAAGGCCCATCAAAATGTCAAAGGGTTGTTGTTGAATATTTAATGACACCTGTACCAGACTTATGTGTTGGTGCTCACAAGATTAGTCATTCTGGAAATCAAAGTGGTTGATACGACCAGCAGCTTTGTGAAAGAATGATGAAAAATGTAAGATCATAAATTATTTTTAAAAACTTTTTGAAACTCAGTTAGATTTGACTCCGGTCTGATTTTCCACTAAGCTTAAAGTGTGTGATTTGTTGTTGAAGTTAGCTGCAATATTCAGATTACATTGCCATTCACCGCCCTCTCATGGTGTTTCAATTGTTTTGCATGTATCAGCATGTTATCAACCTTAAAATAGGATTCTGTATTTCCCCAGTAAAGCTGTCTCTCTTGCATCATAACTGATAGCACATGATGCTCATTATATGTAGCGCATTTTCTGTGAATCTAACTGTTCAAGTGGTTTTGCCCGGTTCATTATTGGTTTTGATGTAGAATTACATTGAAGTACGTGTCAGCCATGTATGAAATGTTCTTCCTGTCCATTCTCACAGCTTTTGTCAATCAATATTTACAAACAGATTTTTGCTTCAAGGACTGGTTTTGCCCAAAGTTTATCACTAACCATAAAATGCATAAGGGATTTAGTTGAGCGACAGTAATTTTCAAGTGTTTCGTATTATCGTGAAGAAAGGTCAGAAGCATACGTTGGTAAACATTCTATAGTAATGTAAACATTTGCTAAAGCCATCTTCCAAATCACGACTTATAAGCACCTAATCTCTCAGAAAGAAAGTTGAAAATTGAAAAAAAAATCACATAACAGTTTCCTTGAACTTAAAAATTGCAAATCTCTTTATCAGAGCTATTCTGTTGTCATTCATATCATGTGGACTACAAATGTGATTTGTGAGTGCATTAAAAACCCCAGATAGTTTTATGTTTTGCAGAAAATATTAATTACACACCATTTATTTTTTTTTGAAATTGTGCTTAACGACACTTTCAAGTCTAGGTCACTGTTAAACTGCGGCTAGTTTATATACATAAACATGCTTAATTTACAGAGCCAAGTGTGTTTTGTGTTTCGTTTGAGACCACCAGACTACCACTGCCATTGTTTTTAAATGAATCCCGCAAAATTATATGCAAGAATGTCCTGCATTCTGTCATCGTCTTGTGTGTTCCAACATTACATTACTTCGAAAGAAAATTTAAAGGAACATTTTTCAGTTTCCAACCATTTTAACAAACATTTCCTGTCAATATGTCGATATGCAAACAGTATGATCAAATCCTTGACAGAAGCAGGGCGGAATAGGGGTCCAATTTGTTGATAACACTTTTTATGGGCCAATAAAATAATACCTTTTATTACATTGGCAGTGATGAAGTCACATGACTTAGCTGTCGTAATCAAATACCAGATCACAGCCAAAATTTTTGCTCACACCTTAGAAACAACATTTAGTTGATGATTGACATGGCCAATCTTAGATCAAGTAATATTTCTGACAAAATTCTGAAAATAGTTCATGGTATTGCAACTGTAGATGATGTATTTGAAGTGGGAAGGGCTGCTTCTCTCCAGATTTTCAGTTTCTCTGATATTGTCAAGCTTTTAAGTCAGTATTCTAAATGTCCAAGTGAGTGTGAGAATGAAATGTAACAGATGTTTGGAAGTCAATTGTAATTCTATTCACTCAATCCACCCCTCCTTTATGTCAACACATCATCTTCCATTGTCTTCAACCAACTCATACATAAACATGATATGTAGCTGGACTCTACCATTCAATTTTAGGTATAGAGGGGCTTGCTTGTCCAGACAATAGAGATACTGTCTTATTTTTCTCCATTGATATCTTATTAGAAATCAGCCAAATATAGCACTGAGTTGGTATGATAATTATAAGATATTTATGCTGTGGTATGGTTGTCTGACAAAATTAAACTCTTTGAAAGAATTTCCAATTTTCCAATCCTGTAAAAATGCACCTTTTTTGTCAGTATGTCATATTTTGGCTGCCTCAATAGTGGGAAAAAGAGAAAGAAATGTTGCTGCACTTACTTTGTTTTTGGTTTTGATGGATCTGGTGTTATACATTTGTGTCAATGACGGGTGGATCTGGTGTTATACATTTGTGTCAATGACGGGTGGATCTGGTGTTATACATTTGTGTCAATGACGGATAGATCTGGTGTTATACATTTGTGTCAATGACGGATGGATCTGGTGTTATATACTTGTTCGTACACAAAAATTTAAAATGTTCTGTAGCATTTTCCAGATCATTGTTTAAACAAAAATAGCTTCATTCATGTTACATAATTTTGTACATTTTTGATGATGAACTTTATTCATATCATAACATATTTTAATATGCATACCATATTTTCAAGGCCAGTATATACGAAACATCAAATATATATTTGTATAGTGGTGTATTGATAAATGTATAAGTTGTGTAAAGTGTGTGACTTGTCAATAATTTTGAGTAAATTTTATCAAAGTAAATCAGTTTATTAGTATGGTCTCTTACTGTCCATAATATGCAATAATTTCTCTTGATGAAACAGATCAGATTAAAAAAATTAATGATGATTTATATCATTAAAGTTAATGAAAATTTTGATACTACTGAGCGCAAAAAGATGGGGAAACTCAAGTCTTGAAATTATCCAGGGCAACCCTGTGAAAAAAATATGACCTCGTGTGGCTTGCAGATGGCGCAATACAGACCAACTGTTGCTCATCATACCACGACGTTGTTCCCTCTATCCATAATGGACTGTGCCATTCAGTGCAGTTATTTCAAGCCACTGTGCAGGAATGCTTGGGAAAATGAAAGAATATGTAAATGTCGCGCCAAGGTTGCCCACTGATTAGGGCATGCAAATGGCACCAAAACAATTAAGACTAATTACAATTATCAGTTTTACGCATAACTGAGTAATACACTTTGCCCACGGTCTGTACTCCTCCAATCCGCAGGTTTAAAGATTTCATAGTGGAATATTGAACTGGGCAACATAAATTCTGACCAGGTTATCGCTCCCGTGTAAACAAAAGTTGACATAAATATTTAATCCGGTTGGTTGGGTAACTTGCATGACTGGATTTCTGTGTCCGATTCACCAGCAGGAAAATACCGGAGCTTCCTTTCAAATCTAACGGACAGGCCAGGAAATTAAAGGAAGGCACTGAAACTGTATCGTCAATGCCTAAAATAAAATTTACGGCTTCAATAATGAAAAATACTCTAGATGTCAGTGATCTGTAATTTATTTGAATTTGACCTCAATTGGATGGATGGACACTCAAAAGTTTTATTTTCCAGCGACATAGGAATGCTTATAGAAACTACATCTGTAAATCATTTGTAAACAAATTTTCGTGTGATATTTGTTCCATGGGTGGGTATTGTGAAATTAAATTTTTTTATAGTTGTGAAATTGGCAGTTTTCCAAACTATAGATAAAATTGTCTACCATGTATCCGTCATTCCAGATTTCCAGCTGATAAATGTACTATCTAGTCATTTAAATTTCTGATACTATTTCGTTTGTGGATTTTTTTTGTTTGGTTTATTTTACGAATAATTCTGGAAGTTTTGAAAGTGCCCCTGTCTGTCAGTATACATGACACTTTAGCATTTAGAAGGATGCAAATTAAGCCGAAGACCTCTGACGTGTGTTTCCTCTTGAAAATTTTTACAAGGTCCAGAGATTTTTAGTTTGTCGGCCCCTACAGGTTGTCACGTCTCAGACCATAATAGATGAGGGTAACGCCCTGACCTTGGGATGTTCAGTTGCATCTGTGATCACACAAAAAAATCAAATATATTCTAAGCGAACCGTATCTTTGCCAGTTCCATGGACATTGTGTACCATACTCAAACAAACACGTCACACAACTATTTTTTGTTTCAAAAGCCATAATTCTAGAATCCCTAGAATTGAGTTCTTGGTGTGAAATATTGCTCTGCATGTCAAAACAGCCAAAGGTCATAATCTGATAAACTGGAAGTTAACACAAAATTAGGGCAGGGTATGTTGTCAGCCGGGCTGATCGTGTTGAATATGTGTGACCCATTCGTGTTTTGAACATTATTGAATTCCGTCTCGATATAATATTTATTCTTTGTTATGTCAGGGTCTGTTAATTTATCTGGAAATGTTTATTTGAAGGAATAGTTCTGATTATATTTCAGAGTATCTGCAATGAAACTTTTGGTCCTTAAAGTTTTTTTGTTTCTTTTAAACATCTCTTGGTTGAATGTGTTGTAAGCCATAGGGTAGAGTTGACTTTTCAGATCCTCAGATTCAGATCCTCAGATCCTCAGATTCAGATCCTCAGATCTCAGACCTCAGATCCTATAACTTCAGACGCAGATTCGGAATTAAAATTTCACAATTTTCAAAGTTTGATGTAATATACTGATAAATAAAATATAATTTAGATTTGAAAAGGCTTTAGAAATTATTTTATTTCTATCTTGAATCTTGAACTTAAAAACTTCGATCTCAGAATCAGAACGTCATCAGTCGAAGACAGGGTGCGCAATGACTCCACTTGTTATGTCATCACGTGAACGTTTCCTCATAGAGATAAACACACCCGCAATCGACCGCGACGATCATGTAAATGCTGGCTATCGACAGTCCGTATTTTACCATCGTTCGTAATATTGATGGCGAGGGAATATAACTATTAAATCCATGTTGGAGGCCAGTTACCCCGGGCTAAATCAGAATTCAGGGGTCGGAAGAAGCAAATTAGCTAATCTGTAATTGTAGACCGGTGTTCGTTGAAACTTGTTGAGCGAAAATGTTTACGTAGAATTGTTTTTTTTTCATAACTGCCTTGTACATGACATATTCAAATTATTAAATTTAATATTGCAATCATACTGTTAATACGGGTATTGTAAAAGGCTTGTAAATTCGAATCTGCATCTGAAGTTATAGGATCTGAAATCTGAGATCTGAGGATCTGAATCTGAGGAACTGAAAAGTCAACTCTACCGTAAGCCATTTATGTCAGAAGGATGATAAAAGTATATAATTTATCAGCGTCCAAGACATTTTTTCGAGCACACAGGTTTCTGTTTGCCATCAGTGGCATGTTGGTTCCTGATAGTTGTATATTAAGTCAGAACCATTTAGGTTTATTTTTTGTATGGCAGTGGTGTTTATAGCTCAAAAGGCCATGGGTATTATGCAAATGTTTAGAGTGAACACTATGTCAGACAGGGTCACAAGATTGTATCCCATGAATTGTGGGCTGGGACTTTTTTTATTTGAGAAAGACTTCATAACTCTGAATATTGTATGCATAGGGGTGGAGCTTGTTGCTACAGTACTGCTGGCCTTATAACATTCTAATAAATACTGAATCAAGCAGCTTTGCCAAACCCATAAATTGATCTCTGAAATTCAGACAATCAGAAAGAAAAATTGCCTTCAATATTACACTGGTGGAAAATTATAAGTTTTGATTCCGTTTTAGCACTTTTGTGTCAACAACCCTGATAAAATGGAGTTTGCTACTTGACGTGTTCGGCTTCAAAATTGCCCATATATTTAGACATAATGCATTGTAACACTCCTGTAAATCAATGGCCGGGGTGAAAGGTCACATGTGTGTATCACGTTCTGCCTCTATGCATTAATTTGCATTGAAAGAAAATTGTTGTCCGGTCTCCCTCAGACGTCACATATTCTAACCCATATAAAACTGCTGATTTGTCAGAAAGAGCTGTTATTTTTTCTCACCATTGTCACTCAGAAGTGCAAAGAGCAGTCGATGAATGGGGATGGTTCTGATATACTTTTAGGTTCATTAAACTGTAATTTTAAAATCAGGCAATTGTATAATGACAAGTAGCCCACAGTGGCCGGCAATAGGTGCCCGTACAATGCTGCTAGTGACATCATTTCCGTTCGGGCAACAGCTCTGATTACTCAACCATGGCGACACTAAAAAATACTTACTTATCCTCAAAATGTTTCACAATCTTTCAACCAAGTCGCTATAAATTACGAATGATATTTAAACACACACGATGTCTTGTGTATCTAAATTATAGGTTTTGCTTATCACATCAGTGTCCAGCAAGTTTGAGATAACTCATCTCTGTAATATTGATTTATTTATGTTATAAATGTTTACAATGTAAAGGTTTGAGTCAAGTCGTTCATTTTGGTGTTATGAAAATTCTATGAGTTTTCACATGCTTTACTATGCCTAGGAGAATAAGGAAAATTACTGCCCATTTTGTTGCACAATCGAATGAATAAATTCAGCAGTGTGAAGCTGCAAATCTGCATCTCAAAAAAGTTCATTCAAAAAAGTTGTTATTTGTGCCAAGAGGGTAGCCATACTTAACGGGTGTACACTCTAGAGCACCTTTGACCCCCATCAATTGGTATAACCCATCATTTTCAATGATTCAGTCAGACAAACACATTACACATTGAGAAGTGGAGGGGTGCAGAGGGGTTAGAGCAGCTTGAGATAATACGCTGAAAATGAGAATGACTCTGTTTGTGTTTTGCTATGGGGGCAAGATCTATTGTTTCTATAAATAAACTGAAAACAGGGCCTTCATTCTCGCATTTCTGTTAACTGATTTTAAGTGGCTGGACAAGACCTGAAAGAAGTATAGGGCAGCCATTTTAGTTTGAATATGATCAGTGAAGTGTTACAAAGCAGAGGTCTGTTATTGATTAAACCTTAAAATCCGACGATAACTACATAAAAAGGCCAACCTAAATAGTTTTTAAGTTTAGAAAAAAAATCCATGATACACTTGAGAAGTATGTGGACATTTGTACGACAGATAACGAATTGCATATGTTGAAAAATTTCAAAAGACCAGTGTCCTTGTAACTAGATACAGTTTTCTCTATGTTATGGTGCTAGGTTTTGGCATTGTGTATTTTCCTTTGGGGTGATATGCAAATAGAGAGTAGTATGCATTGTGTGTTGTGTAATTTTTGTGTGAATGTTTTGAATTTTTAATTTGGATCAAAGTGAGTGTATTGTAAGGTATATCACATTAAGGTTAAGGTGTGCTGATTAAATATTTTAAAAGTCAGTATATTTAATACGAAGATGAAAATTGTGATTTCTTTCTTCGTAATTCTATCACAAAATCTTGAACTGATCTGAGTAATGAACAAAACCAAACTAGTTATGCTCAGTTGAAAATGAGCAGGCAAGTTTGATGAACCTGACCTTTTCAAGCAGCTTCCAAAAATGACTTGCAGCATTTTAGGGCCACAACAAATCCATCAATACTGATAGTAGTGAGTGTCAGTAGCCAAATTTCAAGTTCACAAATTGTGTATCAATGGAAAAAAAATACTGATATTTTCCCATCTGCTGATTTGGACCATAGGAGGAGGGATATCGAACTACACCGATAACCCATCCGGTGCTGGGAAGTCCCTGGAATCCTGTATGGATAGCAAAGCAATGACAGTCATCCCAGAGGGAGAGCGTAATGAATCGCTGCTAATGCTCGGAGCAACTGCCGGAATGAGATTGGTGGAGTGAGTATCAAACATTAAAAACATGCTCTGCAGTGTAGATGACATCTTGTCTAAATCACTACAGCATTGCTTCACCCATTTTGGAATCTTCCTATTGTTTTATAATGGGAAGTTGGATTTCTAAATTAGGAAATTGGGGTTAAAGAGTTAGCTACACGCAGAATCTAAAAGATGTGAGAATGGAGATTTTCACACAAAGTATTAAAGTAAGGGGATAGACATCATACTATGGGTAGAAACCACTGTGAAGGCAATGCTCCTGATGCACATCTATGAAAGTTTTTGATGTAAAATCTTTCAGTTTGATGATGTTTGCTGTGCACCATGGTAATGCACACAACAGGTTGTTGACATGCCATGTCAAATTCTAGTCCACCTTATCAGCAGGTCTTATTCTTTGAAGGTAGACTACTTCATAGACAATGAGGCTGGCCGCTCCTTCAAATCTGTGAATGAAATCCAATAAAAAATATTCCTCATGGGTACTTCCGTAATCTTTGTTGTCAAAAGATGTAAAAACAACCCAAGGCTTTACACTCCTGGCATGATAATTATTTCTTGGAAAAGATAGTGCAATGAATCCTAGTTACTCATTGAGAAAAATTCCCAAAAGTTTTGATTATTTGTTATTTCACATTCTGATCGAAGTCAGTCAGGGAAAGGTAATGAAACTAAAAAAAATTAAAATTAAATTAAAATCACAGACTTGTTAAGAGATCTTGATTCTCTACAGCCACAATTATACTGATTTTAATTCTCTGTTTCTGTAAAATCAGAAAGGAAAATGAGTCGGTGAGCAATGCTATCTTGTCATCGGTGCATACAACGTTGGATTCGTATCCTTTTAAGGTTCTCAATGTATCCATCATATCAGGGGAACAAGAAGGATCCTACTCCTGGGTTACCGTCAACTATCTCCTTGGAAACTTTGCCAAGGTAGGTGTGACGTAAAACAATAGCAGCCCTCCACCCCTCTCTCATTTTGAGCCTAGCACAAACTGAAAGCAAAAAACACTTTCACTTCTGCAGCAGTACGCCATTTTTTCTGGAGCAGCTTTTGAATATCTGAATCTCATTTTAAAAAGTAATTGAAAAGAGTCAAATATTTGCCCAGACTTATGCATCACTTGAGACTTCCAAACTATTGAACCAGGCAAGAAAGTAAACAATGTCAGAGTTAACTTTGTCAAGCATAAAATCTCAACCAACTCAGAAAACACCCATAGCTTTGCCATTTTACATCGATTCACCGCATAATTTGGTATCAATATTTTCAGAGATTACGCTTACAGTGGAGTAAAAATTTGTACTTCATATTGATGAGAAGATGGGTAAAAGTCTTCAATTAAAAATATAGTCTCTTCACCCTTTGTCTTGTGATCAGTCAACGGAAGTGCCAGGCTAAAGAAAGTGCCGGTTTCATCTTATGTCATCGCAGGTTTAAAATATGCAAACTCTGTAATTTTAAACCTTAGTTTAAACAAATTCTACTGTTTTCCGGTGTACATTTCTGATCTATTTGCTCGGGTACAATGTCAATAATTGTGTCCAGAGTTGACTTTAGCGTTCAGCAACTCTCTCCTTGTCCATGTATAATCTAGCATTCCTGGAGGAGACATTTGCTCAGTTCACAATTCACGATTTCACCAGTAAATTATCAATTCGAAATACCATGTTGCGAATTTCAATACAGTTTGCTTTTCCAACTTCACAATGCCCAAGGAAGTCTGTTTTCAATGCAAATGTTTATCCAAGAATTCAATGTGAGTTTGAGGAATTCAAGTGTTGCAGCACCTGCATGTGTTGTACCTCTTGCCTGTAGAGGGCGTTGTCCAGCAAGTCACAGTGAGAGTAACTGCCCTTCTGTAGACCGTCTGCTCTCTTCAGAGCATTCCTTTGTATATTTTACGTTCGTTTCACTTATTTATATTTATGTTGACATTACACCTCGTGTTGATTGTAGACATGTCTGCTATCAATGTTTTATTCATGGATACATTTAACTTAAAAAAGCTCTCTGAATAATTCACAGTGGGTGTGATCCAACTGTAAAGCATATAAACTGGCAACTTATTTTCTGTTCATAAGTGTACAATTAATCATTGAAATATTGGCAGTGTATGACAGTTTAATGGATGATTTTGGACAGGTGTGAATGATATATCCAAACAAAACCAAACAGGAGTTCTAAAGGCCTAATTTCCTACCTGGGTACCTATAAGTGTAAGGGAACTGTACTTTGTGTCGCAGATATGAGTTATTGAGTCAACAAGTATGGCAGGAAACAAAGACTTGGTTGTCTTCCCTCTCAAGTCTAGTCACACATGACCTATCACGATTTCCATGCTCTGCTGTCCATACCAACATATGAAGATCTAGGTGTCTCGTTTACGGTTTCACCAGTTGCTATAAATCTTGTTTCCAGTACAACCTGGCAATATTATCCATTCAAAAAAATTTCCTTGGGTAAATGAAGTGTTTGATCTATCGCTCTAAGGTCAGTTATAAGTCTGCGTGATTCGCCAGATGTTGTGCCAAGAAACCGAGCAAATGTTTACACTTTTGTCATGTCCTATCCATTATGTGCTCTTTTCTAATGCATAATAGATCTGCAATGTTTAGGGTGTTGCTGATCACTCTTTGATCGTATTTCATCATCATGTGTCCTGCCGGAGCCAGTGTTTGTCTTGTCTTAACATTCTGTGTTTTTACTCAGTTTGTAAAAGATTCCTAGAATGCTGATTAGGAATGTGGTTTGTTCTTCTAAAATGAACAAAATTAAAAATCTTTCAGAGAAAAACAATCAAAAGGGAAGCCATGTCAGTGGAGTAAGTGACACTACAATGGAAAGTGAGGATGACAGACTTGTGTAAAGTGCTGTATCACAGTGTATGTACAAAGTATTATAAGTGCATATCCAGCCAAGTCAGTTGATATTTGTGAATACTTAAACCTCAGCAGTTGTTTCTGCACACACAACCATTTACTGTGATGTGAGCGAACATCTGACATTGATTGACCTTTTCCTGACCTCCTGTGATGACCTTTTCCTTCTCTGATAACCAACCAGAGTCTTGAATCACTTTTATTTCCTTGTCACTCTGCTAAACGCACAGTTCATCCCACTGGTAAATTAGACAGAGGGCAATAACCTTAAAGACATCCTGTCTTTCTATTCCTGTACACAGGGACCTGCCACATTATTTTCAAGTTTCTTATCAGCACCAGTCAAATACACAGTTGGGGCCCTGGACATGGGCGGGGCATCGCTTCAGATAACGTTTGTGCCAGAAAATCCATCTGTGGTGCCAAAGGAGAACACTAGATATTTAAAACTCTATGGTGACGGTTACACGGTTTACACCCACAGTTATCTTTGCTATGGAATCAGAGAGGCTGAAAGGAGATTCCTTGCAAATCTTGCCAAGGTATGTTATAACTAATTTTTGTTATGCTGTAAAAATTATTCAAATGGGTGATAATAGAATTATCGGAAGACAGTATGGGCTGACGTATGTATTAACCCAGTTCTGGATAGAATATTCCAACCAGATGAAAGAAAGTTATGCAAATTATGCTGTGTGAGGGCGCTACACTATTACTATTGGAACCATCAACACTAGATTGCTCTGCCCATAGTTCAACCAGGTATATTGATCACTCAGTTTGCCCACAATGAAATTTTTAAGATTTCTGAACAGTGGGAGGCAATTTAGAAATTCCTTGTCAGTCTTGTACCAATCAATACGTGTAATATGTAAACATAAAAATTGAGTCTAAGATAACTCTTTTGAATCAATGGTACATCTGAAAGTTACACTAAGCTGATGTAAGGCTTCTGTCATCTCAGACCAATGTCAGTCAATCAATAACTCACCCAATTTTTTTCTTCATAATTTAGGCAATTAGATTGCAGCAATGACAACCACATGTACATCAATGACAATATATGACCATTTAAAAACACAAAATCCAGGCAGCACACAGATAAACTCCATGGAAAAAGTACGATGGTGAAATGATGGAAATATAATTTCAATACTACAATTACCCTGTTGATAGAAAGCTTTTACCTCTGTTGGTTTTAAAAATCAGTACTCTAAAAACGACGACCAGGTGGGAGCAAGTAAGACTCATGAATGAAATGGATGCGATGTAAACTTTGAATGTAAGATATGTTTTATGTTTTACCCATATCTCTGATATCTGGATGGCAAATTTTTCTTTTCAGAACTCAAATGGCAGCCATACTGTCACAAACCCATGTGCCCCGTCGGGCCATTCTGAAAACCGTTCAGCAGAATACCTGTTTGATGCGTACTGCAGCAAGGGACTGCAGGCTGTCAAGGCTTGGGGGTCAGAGGTTACACTGCCAGCTGCATTGGACAACAATGCAAGTAGTCTGTATTTCACCATAGAGGGCAGCAGTGATCCGAAGGGATGTGCTGAAGAAGTGACCAAGTTGTTCAACACAAGTACTTTCAAGGAGGCTTTCAAAGCTCCTGTCCATGGAAAATATTTTGTAAGTTCATTTAAGAGTGTTTCTTTAGGGTTTGGGAAATGAATCAACACGACTACTGCTCACTCATATACATCTGATCAACCAACAAACACACAATGTGATGATGTGGGGACTGTGTCATCAACGATGACTTGTTAAAATGTCACATACAGGACATGCTATGCCACATTGGTTTTAACCAACTTGACGTAATGGTGACATTTGAACTTGGCGGGACAAGGAATATAAGACCGTTCTCCAGATTTTGTGAATCCTTGTTCTATTTCTGGACCAATGAAAATTATCTTACAAATTTAGTAATGTTGCAGTATGTATTATTTTTGAAGCATTTTTTCTGCCACTGTCTACATCAGTGTTTCTTTTTGCTTCTTGTTTCAGGCATTCAGTACTTTTTATTACACAACTCACTTTTTAAATTTAAGTCATGATGCAAGCCTGACAGATTTCAACAGTACTATGAATGATTTCTGTACCAAGACCTGGGATCAGGTGAGTATCTATAAACTTTCTTTAACATTGATGCAGATTTTTGATGAATGTTTTTTTTTTGTCTTGTGAGAATTACATAATTTGATTGCTCAAGAAGTACTGTCTCCTATCAAACCAGAAATGAAAATTATTCCATCAATATTGCTTCCGTAAGATGTATCTAGAGAAGGATGCTTCAGTTGAAAGGATAATAAAATGATGCAGTGAAGTGTGTCGGTCAAAATGATGATATTATTGCAAATTTTTTTTACAAAAAATTTACGGCAGAATGTCTCATTTGTAGGACTTTTGATGCACACTGATTCCGCTGACTTGAATATCACTGTATTTTTTGAGAGTCGTAACAAAGGAAGTAATCTTAACGCACCTTTTTAAACATTTCTTCAGCCCAAAGGTCTGTAAAGCGTTGATGTTGCTTCAGTAGTCAGTCATAAATGGCTGCTGAAACTGCAGATAGCATGAAACTGCAGATAGCAGGCAATAAATGTCATGAAATGTATCATAAGTTTATGATTTTTCAAACTCTGTTTTTAGGTGAAAGTAATGCCAACAGAGCAGAAATCCTTACTGGCAGCATACTGTTTCCAAGCAAAGTTTATCTTTGCCTTTTTAACTGATCCAAACTCATACCACTTCACTGAAGATACTTGGGACTTCGAGTTTGCTAATGATGTAAGTTTCATAAACAAAATTAATGTCTTCATATGTAGTACAAGTATGCGTTCAGATTTCCATAAACGAGTTGAGAGAGACAAGTTCAGTGGTGTCACATCCTTAGCAGTTTTCATGCTGACTCCATATTTTGCATCAAAGACTCAATTTTATGAAGAGGGACCTATACTTGTTAATGTGGAGTCTTGTCTCTTGTATAAAAACAACAGTGTGAATTTTCTATCTGGGCGTACTTTTTCTCAGTAAAATTAAAATGTTGGAATTTTCTTTGTAACATCCGTGAGGGATTCCTCTGTAGCAGTAACTAGAGCAATCACTGGCGAGGCTGATAATGGTTTACTGTCTCTATGTAAACTCATTCATCGCTTCAGTTTTTTCTGTGTATGTGTGAACTAAAGCAATATTTCCACCATTGCATCAAAGTGTAGTCTTTGGAGATCATTTTGTCAGGAAAATTCAATCTTTTTTACTTTATTTTAAGTCCTTTCTATTCTCCATGATGGTTTACATACCATTGCTTTCTAAGCAGTACTTAATACTTAGGTCAATGTATAGCAAGGTATGGGCCACTGGAGTGAGTTTCCTAAAGCAGGATGTATCACTTTTCCCAACAGGTTGCCGGATCCGCACTGGGATGGTCGCTGGGGTTCATGATCAATACCACCAATGTAATACCGACCGATTATGAACCTTCCATGACGAAACCAATCCCAACATCAGCGTACTATGTCCTCCTCATTCTCTTTGCTGTCATAATAGCTGTAGGCCTTTCCTTTGTTTTATATGCTTGCGTGAGAAGTAAACCCAGATTTTCGCGATACAGAAGCATATCAAGATACGGTGCGGTGTGATGTCTCTGGCAATTTTCTCTGAATGTAAGAATTCATCTCAATATAGTAAACCAAGGACTTGAATATTTCAGTGACTTTTGAGATGCATCAATGGTGACATCACTCACCTCTTCACATTGTATCCAAGCATGAAATACTTATTCTGATATTTACATAAAAAATCTTAGAGAAAAAAAAAATCATGCATGAAATTGGTATAAGCAAATACCCTAGCATGCAATATTTAAAATGTAAGTTTAAGAAGAATTAAAAAAAGTGAGAGACTTAATGATATTTTTATAAACAATTTTAACCTGGCAGGAGATTGCTTGAATAAACGTTAGGGCCCTGTCACACCTTGACGATTTAGCCAGCGTATGCCGATGCACCAAAATTTCTCTTAAGCGCTGGCTTTTTCAATTTTTGGCATATACATGGCGTATTCATAATGTACTCATAGATTAAAAATACGTTATGGGTACGGTAGACAATTGTCTTAACGCATTTGGACTTATTAGTAACAAGTAATGTGTGTCAATGAGTGCATAATCTACCTACAACTTATGGTCCGTGTGGGCGGGACATATGAGCCATACGCTGGCATACCTTGAAAAGTTTTGTGCACTCACAAAATACAAGCATTCTTCAGCGTGCTCTTAACTTCTGCAAAAGTTACCCATAACATATTCGACGTACACACAGCGTATTTGCCAATTTTTTCATACATTGGCATACGCTAGCTTAGTCTTCAAGGTGCGACAGGGCCATTATATGACTGCTTAACTTGGGAAACTGTGCAAATATTGCTCACAAAGTTTAACAAAGACAATGTGGTAAAAGTCAAGTTAGTGAACATATTGTTGTTGCTGTAGATTCTTGATAGTCTGTTAGAAAAGGTAAAAGAGTTGAAACAAAGTGGTAGTACTCCTTTCAGTAAAGATGGTACTGGCTTTACTGACTTCAAATCTGTAAGACAATCAGAAATCTTTGTTTTCCAAAACTACAAGAGAGTGCAGAGATATGTGCTTCTGAACTTATATGGCATCGCTGTAAATCAAGAAAACACGTAGAGGGCACTGTGATCAATTTGATTCAATTTGAGTTAGTTTGTCAGAGCCAGATCATAATGTTACTTGTAAAAGAACATTGTAGCAGCCCATGGCTACAAAAATACATGAAATAGTAACTGCTTCCCATAGTGCATCACTCTGCACTTGAAAAGGTACATTACAACACAGGCATGTTTCGTAATTTTTCTGACAATCTTTTTTCGTGAAGTGCACTTATTTCAACGCAGCTGTTGCAACTTCTACTTATGACCTGGCAAATTATCTTTACAGTACTTGTGTTGTGATCGATCATCTATGTTTTTTTTGTGTTAAAGGGATGTATTACTCTTGTAAAAAGCAAAAGTGAAATGCAGCATTCGTCAAAGTTAATAACAAAGATGTGAACAATTGTGTTTTCTCATACTATTATCCATGTATACTTATGCATCAAGGGGGATTTTAAAAAAACATTATTTATGTAGGGACTTCAAGTTTCAAAATATGAAAGATTCAGTACTTTTGAAAGTCTACTTATAAAAAGAAATAATAAGTTTATGTTGTTGTTTTTGTGACGTTTAAAGAGACTATTCTTTACAAGGCGCCCTCTAAGATTTCTTATCATTTTAAGTCACTTGTAAAAATTACAGAAAATTTATATCCAGTGCATGTGACATGTAAAAGTGTCCTGATTCAAAGAGAACATGCTAGATAAAATCAGTGGTATATCACAGTGGCATAGAGGGCGCACTGATTCTAGATGCATACAGGATTCAACTCCAAAAAATAGTCTATTCCAAATTATGTAAATATGTTTTGTTCCAGATGTATCTTCTTTTGTGTTCTCGACTTTGTTTATTACCGGGTATCTTTTTTTGGCTGTACATATTTATTGGCAGTCAGTTTTCGTTGAAGGAAATCAGGTCAGTTTTGCTCCATGAAGCTGCTTATAGTGACAAAACCAGAATATACAGGAGAGTGAGAGTGTGTTGCTCATTCTGCTTATGAGCAGCGCCATCCTATACTGTCAGATCCATCACATGAGGGCGCTCCAACACATCAAGGGTGGGAGGGCCCTCATATAATACCCTCCGAGTCCAGTCCTCTCATCTGTCTGGCAAAGTTCAGTGATTCAGCAAGATCTAAAGAAATGGAGATACAAAATGATTTGTAGTTTCATAACTATGCTCCACTCTATTCATTGAACTAAGTTTGCTAAACCAGATAGTTTCATCTAGAATACAGCCTTGATGTTATTATACAAGATTCGTTTCCATTATACTCAGGCGGATATCAAGTACTAAAATTTTCTTTATCCTGTCTGTAATTCATCATTTTAAGTGCTGCATTTATGATGCTCATGGTTGCTCATTGTAAGTAGGGCAATCAAAATATTAATGTGTTGAATCTGCATAAAATGTGTACATACATTGTTTTGTTTTGCTGTTATATGGAATCGTGGGGATTATTTGATTTAATCATCTGGTATTTATAAAAGTTTATAAATATTTTGATGAAAACTAAACTTCTGATCTGATCAGGATTGATGGACTTGTGGGAATTAAAACTTTTGTACACATAGACTTTTTGATTTTGATAAAAACAAATAAAAATTTTTGACCTCCAAAGACCTATGTGATCCCTGTGTCTTCATTCGGTACCATGCCACACTATTGTACACCACCATCAACTTTGACACTTGTTTATTACCATGCTTAACTTACATCTCATATTTAAACAATATGTACTGTAGGAAAGCTTTTGGCAAGATGCCGCTCAGATATGAAGCACAGTTGTGGAAATTTACCTGAAAGAAGTGTGTTCTACTTCTGAAACTTGGGAATTTGTTCATTTTTGCCAATTGGGAAGCAGTAGCTGCGTAATATAGTATTTTGGATAAAACTACCTTATTTAACAATTTCTTGTTCATTTGACATTTGCTGTCAAAGTGCAATTATTAACGCAATTGCATATGCCCACTGAACATTTAAATATAAATTTCATTGCACATGGAAGTCATACTTCATATCTATAAGCCAACTTTGAAGAGATAGATGGAATCATGTTTTTGGATTGGTTCAAGGCTTGACACAAATTGTCACACAACAACTGCCTGGTAGTCATATAGTATTATGTAGAGCAAATCCAATCTACATTCAAATGTATCCTGTACATTGAAGGAAATCACTAGACTTTTCAGACTCAGAGGTAGAAAGGTTGAAAGTGTGGCTGTGTGGTGGTCATACTGTACAAATGAACTTTGTTGAAAATACGAAACGGTTTATGCACAAGAATAATAAATGTCACTTAAAATTTGTTGAAAAGGATCTTAAATGGAATTACTGGCAAACTTCAAGTAAACTTTTCTGACTATCTTGACCGTTCACATGTCTACAGACTAGGGCAGAGTTGGCAACATAGTATTGTTGAGCGTTATTGTTGTTATTTCTAATCCACAAAGAAACGTCAATCTACGGTTTCATTTGTGAAGCGCCCTCTATCGTGTTGCTTTTGTCTTTACTAGTCTGTATAAGACTAGTAGTCCAACAGCAATGGAATCTACCCGTCGAACCATATGAAGCTTCCATGTCACTTATTGGGGAAGAGTACCCTTAAATTATAGGCCATGACAATGATACGGTTCTAAAGAGACATATTGCGTCGGGTGGTTGCTTCCTACCAAAGAGACATTTGAGTTTTTTGGAAGTCTAGGGGCAAGTAGCCTTCGACCTTGCGCCTTTAGGGCTTCTTGTCCCGTGCTAGAGTTAAACATCAAAGAGATATTCTGCAGTAAAGTCTTTAGAGAATCCTATAGCGCCAAATAAAGCCAAGAAGGCAGCTGACTTGATCAAAAGTGACGAAACATGTACATTTGAGATACTATGATATCACATTCATGAAAGTTGTGTTAGCATTTTTAGATAAACTAATGGCTCATTTGCATATCTAATGAACTTTCATAATATGAGATTATTACGAAAATACTGCAAAGGATGCACGAGGACATCGGCGCAGGGTATCACCCGACGCTACAGTATGTCTAGTCTCGACGTGCTGAAAAGATCGTGGTCGTTCTCATGGCGACTATCAAAATTTTCATACAACCCTGAGAATGAAACAAGTTGTCAATAGATCACCAAACTTTTGAGTATCACTGTTGTCCATTAGGCCAAAAAAAGATCGTTTCTGGTCACCGCGTGTGTCATTTCAGAACCTACTCGTCATGGCACTTTTTTTTGGGTTACATACTAATCAGTACAGCTATCCTTGATATCCCTGTTTGCATGTCCAAAAATGCTAAACAGAAAACGGAAGTATATGCACCCAGAAACAGAAAATAAGTAACTTTTAAAAACATTTTGTCGGGTATATTATCAATATTACATTTTTCACATATATCTTTTTATTATAATGCAAATGATAGAATATGTGAGCCAAATTTTGAGATCTAACTTGGGTTTTATGCTCATAGGTAATGAATGAACTTTTGCCTTCCATATTTGGTTATGGTTTTTCCATATTTGGTGAGATGGGATGACCAGCTATTGGATGATTACCATGACATCAGAGTCACAAGATTTTTTTCATCCATAAGGATAGTGGAGAATAAACTGCCAATTTTTTCCATCAAAAGTGATGGAAACACTGTAAAGGAAACATGCAGTGGCATTTCAATGGAATATCTTTGAATAAGTTGGCAAATGGGTGTGCAGAAAACTCTTGATAGACACTGTCAATAAATAACATGAAAGCTGTTTCCAAAGGTTTCATGGTTTAGTTTGTCAAGGGTACACCTAGCGAGAAAAAAATGTTGTAAACTACAACACTGATTTTACATCCTTATTTTCTTTCAGGCTACAAAATATATCAGGATTTCCAAAAAGGATTATATTACAAAATGTAGGTATTTTCATTTATATGGCCTCCACCTCCATCATGCACCAAAGCTAAACATATGTTACCTCAATACTTTGATACAGACATTTTTGCGGTAGTAGGTATGTATATACTACCAATACTTTGATACAGACATTTCATTGCAGTAGTACCAGGTATGTATATACTTTGATACAGACATTTCATTGCAGTAGTACCTGGTATGTATATACTTTGATACAGACATTTCATTGCAGTAGTACCAGGCATGTATATAATTTGATACAGACATTTCATTGCAGTTGTAACAGGCATGTATATACTTTGATACAGACATTTCATTGCAGTAGTACCAGGTATGTATATACTTTGATACAGACATTTCATTGCACTAGTACCAGGTATGTATATACTATGCTATGAATGTCATAAATTATCATCAAAATATCATGTTTGCAACATCATATCATACACTTTTGTTGTCAACAAAATCACAAAATCTGGCAAAGCTAGCTCTTCACCTCACACTATAAATGTCCGATACACTTTCCACGATGTATGCACTATGTGCTAGGTTTCTTCGTTTATCAAATGGCCATGTCCTTATTTGGTCATTGCCATGAGATGAACAAGCTGTATCATTTCATACAGTTTTTTGATTTACGCATCTGAAGTACTTTTCAGATAAAATGCATTGACACTATTCCAACTGCACATCAAGTATAGTGACACAGTGCTTAAGTTCTGCCACCAATATTACGGAATGGCCAATCCCTGAATGCAGAGGACTTCTGAGTAAAGGGAAAAGGGGTGGACAGTTTGATTGCAGGAATACATGTCTACGCGTCAACATTTGATTGATCCACAAGTGAAACTGGCAGTGGTTTTGACACAGCACTACATGGCCCTGAAATTGGTTACTGCACAGTTACCGATGTAGATCACAATGTCATAGGTCAAATGTTTGCCACGACATATAATTATCACGGGGTGCATCACAGTCTTCTTCAACTAGTGTGAGATGCAGATTGTCATCATAGTCACAGAAACACACAGCAATAAATAAGTGATATGAAGGAATAATGTCACAGTTTTCAGCAGATCTGAATGATGAACATTACACATTAACAAAGCATTCTCTGTGATTAAGTACTCATGTTTTGACACTCCCTGTTCCTCCATGGGTAGAAACACTGCTAATCTAGTTATGGGGTAATGATGTACAGCACTTGAGGTATTCCTGTCAGGGGCACAAAGCCAGAAAATGTCACTGGGTTCAACTGCAATTTACCTCCATTTTTAAATACAACATTTGGGTGAATATCATGAAAATTTATTCATCATGAAAATATTTATCTCAGAAAAGTCTCTTTGTGATTGAAGTGGTATCTGAATGGCCCGGACCATGACAGGGTCCAGAAATTTTTTTTTTCTACGAGTATCTGTGTACAAATGGTTCCCCACAGCCATGATTATCTTGAATTACATCTGTGAGCTTTGTGAAAATCGTCTGGTGAAATTCCCATCCCATTGAAAGTCATATTTGGCATTAGCATGAAAAGAGAGAAAATGTTGATAGTTTGAAATCAGACTTGGGGGCAGGAGGGTCTTTTGAAAGTTGAGGTCAAAGGTCAACAGTGATAAAAGACAATAACTATTGTATCAATAGTGCCAAACCCGCATTGTTAAGAAAAAAAAGGAAAAAAAGAAAACCGCGTCGCCGCATCACTTATGCTGAATGTCAAGAACCAGATACATTTTTTTCGGGGGGGGGGGGAACTTATACCTGTTTCCTTTTGGTACAAGGTGTGTAAGTATTCACATCAAATGACTAGAAAATTCACTTCATGGGCAGAATCTTGAAAAACTGCTTTTTCTTGTCTGGTTAATGAAAAACAATATCCCTAAACTAGAATATGCATGGGCTACCAGCCATTATCACTGAAAAAATCAATTTCGAGCCCTGCAAAGTTTGCGACATTGTATTCTTGAGCATACTGTTGTCATGTCTTTTTTTTTGAAAAAGATAAATTTATTTCAACATAGTCACAAATAAAACAAATCTACATAACTGTAAATGCATTAAAATTACAATGTATCTTGTCTGAAAAAAAACAAATAATTAGCTGTTTAATTACAAAAGATCATCATATGAATGCATTCAGGATGCATTCTTCTCCTTCAAGTCTTACAAGGCTTGAAAACTTTGTGATAAAATCCTCAGTTTTGTTCATCATCTTATAAGTGAAATATAATGTATTCATCCATGAGTAGAGATAACATTTTAATTGCATGACATACGATTGAAGGGAAACTTTAATCCCATCAAGAGTAACCGAATTTCGAATATTCCAAACTGTATATTTTACAAAGGAAGTAATACAGTACATAATGTCTGATGTTGCATTATTATCATTTTCGATTCCTGCAATTGCTAATCTTTTGATATTGATATTATTATCGAAGTTGTGTTTTCTGACAAAGAAAGAAATACATTTCTGCCAGATTTCTTTAACATATTTACACTCAAATAAGATGTGTTCCAGCGTTTCTTCTTGGCCACAAATATGGCATTTCCCATCACTTAAATTGAAAGTTTTGGCCAAGCTTCCTGTGACTAGGCCTCGATGGAAAATCTTTCAATTTAAATCATTTACTGAATTGCTGACAATTCCTGTTGTCATGTCAGTCTTGGGCTTCGGCTGTGAAGCGCCCTCTATTGTAGTGCTTTCGTCTTTACCAGTCTACACGACTTCTCAGTACTCCCTAAGGGCTGGCAAAATTGCTGACTCTACAAAGGATGTGAAAGCATACAGAATAGGAGAGAGTTCAAAGGTTCTTCCGTTTTGAAGTTTACATTATTGAGTTAGCGTATTAAATATTTCATTCCATTTTTAAAACTATGAATCACCAATTTATCAAAGTCTAACAAGTTGTTTATTTCTCGATGATGAGAAAAAGGGATGACAAATTCTGAGACCAATCCCCGCCTTGTCCATGCGATTGGGGTAATTCACACCTTAAACAATGGGCGTTTCAAGACCGGTACTGGAGGGACTGCATGCAAACACTCTTGCACGAGTAACCTGTCACCAATTTGTTACTAGTGTAGACCCGGTGAGGAGGCTGAAATGGTTTCTGAGCTAAACTACCCTCAGAGTCTCACCTCTATCGAAGGCAAGCCTTAGAGCTATCAAATTTTCCATTTTGCACAGATAAGTTTTGAAAATAATTGTATCTCTCCTGTAGGGTATTCTCAATATGCTCATTGCGCACAAATATGTATAGACAATTGCAAGATTGCGGCGTCTCTTAGAAAACTATTTC
This sequence comes from Ptychodera flava, assembly GCA_001465055.1. Taxonomy (NCBI): domain Eukaryota; kingdom Metazoa; phylum Hemichordata; class Enteropneusta; family Ptychoderidae; genus Ptychodera; species Ptychodera flava. The sequence goes on along the minus strand of LD345189.1, from coordinate 29,978 downwards.
GGTACGTCACTTTTAATTGAATTTTGAAAGCGTCTAAAGTCAAATGAACATAATCATTCCGTAGCAATGACTGATTTACCAATATGCTTTCATTCGTTATGAATTATATGTACTTTTTCTTTTGTAAAAATAATTCGAAAAGTTCATTCTTCGCTATTCAAAAGGACACAGTATAGCTTACCAGATTTTATGTCGATAATAACTCTAAATAAAATGTTGAAAGTCAAAGCAACGAAGAGAAAGGCCTTGGCTCGATACGAGATTAGTGTGGAAGAACACCCGTGTCACTTTCATTATATTCTGAACAAACTTAATTCGCAACGGCAACACATGATTGTGTTACTTACAAAGGTAATAATGAGCCAGTATTTACTGTTACTATAGATACGCATGACAAGAATACCCGTATGTATACCATAGTCATCCAACATACAATCGATACGGGCAATTTTTTCAACACGATCAGTAATCCTCCCGTTACCTATGACGTCCCAAGAGATTAGGGTTAAAGCAAAATGGCCTCAAAAATCAGGCATACTGTCTTCATCAAATTTTGATGTATTTATTTACTCAATGTCAACTTCGTGAATTAAATCCAGGCATTATTGACCAAAGTTCAAATAATACTATTGCTGTTATATGTACTCAGTATAGATACACAGTGGGCCTTCTTTCTCGATTCTTTACTCTGGGGGCTCTGATAGAAATTACAATTACTGTATTGTAATCATATTACTCTCTTTAGATAAATAATAATAATAATAATAATAATAATAATAATAATAATGACAATAATAATGTTCATTAGAGTTCGCTTGGAGATGTCATTAATCTCACCTACTCTTGCCAGTGTATAATTGATATTTAAGTTTTTACGTAAAATGGCGTATGGAAGTTAACCTCGATAAGACAAAGGTTATGATTTTTTGAAGAGGTGGACACCCCTCTAGGTTTGAAAAGCGGTATTTTCGTGATAAGCTGATTGAAGTAGTTTCTCACTACAAATACCTGGGTCTTCTTTTATCTACAAGCAATAATGATCGAAAGCGGTGTCCACTTTAGCTAATCAAGCCGGCAAGTCTTTGACTACATCGTCAGCTGCAAGGTACAGACTTGACTTCTTGGATGTTAGTACTCAATTTCAATTATTTTTGATGCAATGGTAATGCCAATTTTATTATACGGTTAAGAAATCTAGGGACTTCAATACTTTGGTGCTTTTGAGAATATTCAGAGAAGGTGCAGCAGTAAATTATTTGGAGTCCCTAACCATACAACAAAAGAAGCTGTCGTTGGTGAATGTGGCCGTCTCCCTATTCATTGTCATACTTTAAAACGTATCACATTCTGGTTAGAACTTCTTTCAATGCCTTCTCACAGAATTCCAAGACAAGCATGATATCTGATGTTGTGCAATTTTGATAACATGGGTAGAAATACATGGGCGACGTCCTTTAAGAACATTTTATATTCATTTGGCTTTGGTTTTGCAAAGGTTTCCCAGGAAGTGGGTAACAAGCGGTCTTATCTGTATACTTCTGAAAATAGAGTTAAAGATGTTTTTAAATAACGCTGGAAGGAAAGTTTAGCTTTAAAACCAAAGCCTCGCACACATATATTTAGTTTAAGAGTCTTTTCGAACCCGAAAAATATCTGTACCTACATTGTAATGGACAAGCTATTCGATTGTTTGTATGTTTTTGTTACTAAGTACTTCTTCTTGAATTAGAGGAAGACAGAAGATACAACATTGCTCCAGCCGACAGACTCTGTAAAATTTGTAGTATGAATATGAATATGGTAGAAGATGAATATCACTTTCTTGTTATTTGCCCACTGTACAATACTTACCCATAGATCTGTTTCTCGAACCAAATTATTACAAATTTATAAAATTTATAAGTTCATCTGTCCCAGAAGATTTACTAAGTCTGTGTAATTTTGTCGTCAGAGGGTTTAAGCTCAGAGATAATGCTTGAATAGAGTTTTGTACACGTGTACTACTGCGTTTTCACTGAATCGTTGCTGTGTATTGTAACTTTTACAACGTAATGTAGCACATGTATTATGTAATCGGTTTCTTTATCGTTTATTCACCCATTTTGTACTCGACACAAAATATCAGCTGTAACCACCTTTGCTTGTGGGCCGGTGGCCTTGAGACGCGAATAAAAACTTCAATTCAATTCAATTCAATTTAATTCTCGTGCCACTGCGTACGTCTAACACGGTATCACCGCATTGCGCACATATATCGTTATCTAGCTGCCCTTTGAACACAAAACGTTTACGGTCGACAGGCGAGTAGGTCGTCATTTGTGAATGCCTTGCATTTTCTGTTGACAAGCAATTATTATGCTTACAAGTAATTCTGAGTTTCTACTCACACTTGCAATATAGGCAATTTTGTCTCAACTGATTACTTGAAAGTTGCACTTAGTATATCTTTCTATGTACCCTCTCTCCTAAGCTACCGAAAATATTAAATTTAGTCTAGTATCGGATATTTATTCGCTTGTTATTTACTTCTTGCGTTGTATGTATTCCCTCGATGACGTTACTCGTATAGGTTTGGTATACCGGCTGATATGTATGGATCATTTTGATTGCGGATTAAGGAATAAAAATAATTATTGTCGGGCGACAAAGTATTTTGAGTTAAGAAAGTTTTATTTGTCATCGTATGATGGCGGAATAACACACCTCTACTCATATTTAAGAATTAAACCAAAAGTCAATCTTGACAAGTACAGAAGGAAAACAGCGAAATGTTGATTTCTTGGGAAGGATAAACCCATTCAATAGGTAGGCCTACTTGATTCATTTATTCCTGCCTACGACTGGACAAAGTGAAAGGAAAGACAAGGTGACGATATTTGTTTTGTATGTCAGTAATAATACTGAATAAAATGTTGAAAATGAAAGCAGTGAAGACAAAGGCTGGTCTTTGACACCAAAATTAAAGAGATAGTGTGGGCGTGTTTGGAGTTATGCTGTCATCTCCTCTTTGTTCAATATTGGAAAGTTTCAACATAGATTAAACTGTGATTAAAAAAAATTTTCAAGCGGATTAGCGGTTTCTACGGATTATTAGTTAGCCATTGAAATATTCTAAATTCGAACTGTTGCTGCGAAGTTAAAGCCCCTGTAGCTGTAACTCTTGAAAAATGTTGACCTGAAAAGGCTTTCTATTTTCTGTGGTTTTCTTTATAGTCCTTTACTACTGAAAAATTGGACAAGAAAATTCAAATTTTAACCGTTATTTTGATTTCCCGCCGTTTTCAAAAACTGGTAATATTGCAAAGAAAACCAAGCATATGATGTCCCAGTGGAAAACATTCAGCACTATGCATTACATTTTA
>LD345189.1:8717-24864 GCA_001465055.1 Ptychodera flava | reverse complement strand
ATAACGTAAAGCTTAACATTTATTTATATTTTTTCAAAAAAGTCACCTTGAGTAGAAGTTTTGAAAATAATTATATCTCTCCTGTAGGGTATTATCAATATGCTCATTGCGCACAAAAATGTATAGACAATTGTAAGATTGCGGCGTCTCTTAGAAAACTATTTCAGTACGTCACTTTTAATTGAATTTTGAAAGCGTGTAAAGTCAAATGAACATAATCATTCCGTAGCAATGACTGATTTACCAATATGCTTTCATTCGTTATGAATTATATGTACTTTTTCTTTTGTAAAAATAATTCGAAAAGTTCATTCTTCGCTTCTATTCAAAAGGACACAGTACAGCATACCAGATTTTATGTCGATAATAACTCTAAATAAAATGTTGAAAGTCAAAGCAACGAAGAGAAAGGCCTTGGCTCGATACGAGCATTTAAGCTCAGAGAAAATGCTTGAATAGTTTTACACATGTGTACTACTGCGTTTTCACTGAACCGTTGCTGTGTTTTGTAACTTTTAAAACGTAGTGAAGCATATGTATTCTCCTATTTATGTAATTGGTTTATTTATCGTTATTCACCCATTTTGTACTCGACACAAAATATCAGCTGTAATCACCTTTACATGTGAGCCGGTGGCCTTGAGACGCAAATAAAAACTTCATTCAATCAATTTAATTCTCGTGCCACTGCGTACGTCTAACACGGTATCACTGCATTGTGCACATATATCGTTATCTAGCTGCCCCACGAACACAAAACGTTTACGGTCGACAGGCGAGTAGGTCGTCATTTGTGCACGCCTTGCATTTTCTGTTGACAAGTAATTATTATGCTTACAAGTAATCCTTAGTTTCTACTCACAGTTGCAATAGAGGCAAGTTTTGTCTAAACTGATTACTTGAAAGTTGAACTTAGTATATCTTTCTATGTACCCTCTCTCCTAAGCTACTGAAAATATTAAATTTGGTCTAGTATCGGATATTTATTCGCTTGTTATTTACATCTTGCGTTGTATTCCCTTGATGACGTTACTCGTATAGGTTTGGTATTATATGTATGTATCATTTTGATTGCGGATAAAGGAACAAAAATAATTATGGTCGGGCGACAAAGTATTTTGAGTTAAGAAAGTTTTATTTGTCATCGTGTGATGGCGGAATAACACACCTCTACTCATATTTAAGAATTAAACCAAAAGTCAATCTTGACAAGTACAGTAGGAAAACAGCGGAATGTTGATTTCTTGGGAAGGATAAACCCATTCAAAAGGTACTTGATTCATTTATTCCTGCCTACGACTGGACAAACTGAAAGGAAAGACAAGGTATTTGTTGTGTATGTCAGTAATAATACTGAATGAAATGTTGAAAGTGAAAGCAGTGAAGACAGAGGCCTGTCGTTGACACCAAAATTAAAGAGATAGTGTGGGCGTGTTTGGAGTTATGCTTTCATCTCCTCTTTGTTCACTATTGGAAGTTTCAACATAGATTAAACTGTGATTAAAACAAATTTCTCAAGCAAATTAGCAATTTCTACGGATTATTAGTCAGCCATTGGAATATTCTAAATTCGGACTGTTGCTCCGAAGGTAATAAAGGTTTTAAATCGATCAGATCGTATTCCATCAATACTAATACATGGCTTGTCAACAGGCCAGGGCAAATGCATTTTTTGCAACAGCACGAGAGAGAGAGAGAGAGAGAGAGAGAGAGAGAGAGAGAGAGAGAGAGAGAGAGAGAGTTTACTAATATTCATCTTTTAAATCTCTTTCCATTCACTCACTGACGGATTCCAAACAGATACATTAAACGATTGCCCTGTGGTACATTACGTCATCTATACAGATATGTACTTTGAACGTACACTTCTGCAGGACATGAGCAGATTGTAAATTCATAAGATAACATCATGTCCTATTTTTCGATTTTCGATTTACACTCGGAAAAATTCCTCCGTTGCCGTTTGTGGTTTGTTTATTAATGAATTGATGTTCGGCTTGTCATTCTAACAAAAGCTGGATGTGTTGACAAATCCAAAGGTGATTTTATCATCCTCTGAAGTGCTAGACCCACGCTCGGCATTGATAGGTGATCGCAGGGTTTGTGACTAATTTTGTCAGTTCTTTTCTCAGGAAACATCTCGTAAATTCAATTGTACGGCAGGGTACTGGAATTCAGTAAGTACAGCTTTACTTTCAAATAGATTATTTGCTACTTATATACATGTATTGGCAAAAGAGCCTTTTTGGCTCGCCGATCATGGCCATTGGTCCAGTTTGATGCACAACGTTAAATGTTCGTGTGAAATTATTTTTGTTTTATGAGTCTCCGGCCTAGGTCGGTGATATAACTGCTTTCACAGAGAAACATGAGAGAATCCATCATGTGTTTTTAAATAACTTTCGATAAACTTGCTTTCAATTTGATGTCAATAGTAGTTGGACTGAAATCTAAACTTTCGTTTTGCCACACCTAAGTGATTGGAATTTCGTTGTTGATTCGAAGTCCGTAAAGTAGCGACAAATATTCTACCGTTGGCTCGATACAAGATTAGTGTGTGGAAGAATACTCGTGCCACTTTCATTATAATTCTGCACAAACTTAATTCGCAACGGCAACGCACGATTGTGTTACTTACAAAGGTAATAATGAGCCAGTATTTATTGTTACTACGCATGACAAGAATACCCGTATGTATACCATAGTCATCCAACATACACTCGATACGGGCAATTTTTTCAACACGATCAATACTCCTCCCTTACCTATGTCGCCCCAAGAGGTTAGGGTTTCAGCAAAACAGCCTCAAAAATCAGGCATACTGTCTTCATCAAATTTTGATGTATTTGTTTACTCAGTATCAACTTCGTGAATCAAATCCAGGTATTATTGACCAAACTTCAAATAGTACTCTATCTTATTGTAGTCATGTGTACACAGTATAGGTGCACATTAAGCCAATAGGTATGTTTATTAGCGTTACCTTGGAGATGCCATTAGTCACACGTACTCGTGTCACTGCGCACGTCTAACACGGTGTCACCGCATGGGGTAAATAAATCGTTATCTGGCTTGCCCTACGAACCCAAAACGTTTACCGTCTACATGCGTATAGGTCGTCAGTTGCGCATGTCTTGAATTTTCTGTCGACAAGCAATCATTATGCTTACGGGCAATTCTCTGTTTCTACTCACAGTTGGTATAGAGGCAAGTTTTGTCTGAATTTAAGATTCGCTTTCCACTGTTGATGACAATGTCGGACAATTCAGCTCTTGCAATTGAAAGTAAGCTGTTTTGATTTTTTGTCCAAAAGCAGAGCAGACGCATATCCATGATTACTACGTTCTGTGACAGAGACCCAGTCAGTCACCTTCAATAATAATACAGCTATTATATCGTACTTTGTCGAATTAAACAGTCAAATAAGTCATTTTCATTGCCAAAGTATGAGAGATCAACTTTCGAGATATTTCAATTGAAGTGTTGATGGTTAACACCAGAAAAGACAAACGATTGCTTAGGACTGACATCTCGAAATTCATAAACAGTGTGACAGACTGGTGAACATTATGTTCGGACTATAGGGAACGCTCAGTTTCTACAGCTCAGGTAACCAGTTGCACAAACACTGGGTGTGTCTGGGGAGGGGGAGGCTGGAGGAATTGGAGAGTGACTTGAGAGTTCTGAGGGTAGTAGATGGGTATTTGAAAAGTTTGCACTGGTTATGGGGATCTGGAAATATTTTGGTTCCCTATTTTTTTACATTTTCATATTCCACAGTTTGGTTGGTAATTCAATAAAAAAACGGATGAAAGACATTAATGTCATAGAATGGATTTAATATTAATAAGGATTTTTATAAAATAGTATGAATGCCATTGAATTGCAAGAGAAAACAACAAATACACCCTGAAACATGGGACCAGAAGCTGCAACTGTTGATAATTTTTATAAATATTTCCATTCCATGTGTCAACTACATACATGCTATCTCCCTGCAGCTTACTGAAACACAATATCCAGTTTGTCAACAAAGCCTGTGTATGTATGTACCATTGTTGATAATTAAATTAGAGTCTAGAAATCTGAAATTCATTTGTGGACGATACAAATGCACAGTACACATACATAGACAGTAGCTATAACATTTTAAACTTTATATTGTTAATTTTGTCAGTCACTTGCTGTGTCGTGTTACTTCTTTGTAAAGCATTCCGCGCCACAACACCAAATATGCGTCTTATCAACACAGCCTTACAGAAAGCAATTCTATAACTGTTGATATTTGAATTTAAATATATATCTTGCATATTTTTGTTCTGTGTATAAACCAGAATTTATTGTTCTTATACCTATTTGGTATGTATTGAAACACCAAACATGCACTTCTAATACCATCACAATTAAGCTGTTTATTGTTATTTTAACAATTGAATACATTGTCTATAGAGAGTATACCAAGATGTTAATGATCAGTAGATATACTGAACTTAATATTTTGTCTCAACATTTTTATTCTGTGCATCAAAACCATTTTCTTGCACTTATTTGTTTAAAAATGATGTGTTTGAGCTTGATAACACAGCTTGAGTATGAACATACAGTAGTTTTATTGTGATATTGACATTTCAATCTATGGCTGAAATGCAACTGCCAGTAATATAAGTGTACATAACACATTCAGAGGCTGTGTTGATAAGCTGAATACTGAATATTTCAACATGATAGGGATGTAAATCGAGAGATTGGAGTTGATACAAGTAACAAAAGTCCGGAAGAAGATATCAAAATTTTAGACATATTAAAATGGAAATTGTTGGCCATACAATAGTTGGGGACTTGAGAAATTTTGATGATGTAGAGGGGTGGGATTTGAAATTTTTGAGGCTATTGAGGGGGTAGGTCTAGATAAAATTAGATTTCAATCGTGATTCCTCCACCCTCATCCCACCCAGTATTGTGAATTCAGCCTAACATGCCCTGAGCCGTTCAAAAACTTAAAAAACACACCCTCTCTGGTATAGGACCTCAAGTTGTTAGGGATCTCTTATTCAAACACGTTGGTGTGTTTATTGCAGCACACAGGAACAAATAAACAGCACGCGTCGATTTAACGGAATCAGATACGATGAAGGACGTGTACTCCAAGTATCTCGCCTTTGGGATAACATGTTTACTCACTGGAGTCATCGGAATCGTTGTATTCTCCGTTGCACAATACACAGGTGATATGAATGTTCCAGACGCGGTAGGTACTTGCATACAATGGACTCTAATGCCCCATTATCTATACCTCTTTGCATTTGTTTCGATAAGATGGTTTGAAATCAAATGCAACTTACGTAAAAGTACCTACCAGAGTGTGAGTCCCACAGAATATTTTTCAAACATTGGCGACGAACGCACAATGTTAGATTTAAAAACTAATAATGTTTAAGTTGCAAATAAAAATGACTGCCGCAAATATACGCGTAATCGCCTGAAATTTAATCGACCAAATCCATGGCCAAGGATTGACATAATGACATTTCAAAGACAATATGGCTTATTAATGGGAATCCAAAACACCCCTCCGAAGATTCAGTAGAATTGTTCTTGTAGGGAAAATGCAAAATAAGGTACAGCTTATGGGGCTTTAACTGAAAACGAAGTTTTTAATCAATCCGAAACTCGAACTTTAGCTTGTGAATGCAAGGAAGGAATCACTTAAATTGTGACGACACCAAACAAATTCTAACCAAACTTCGTCTCCCATGTGTTCAAGAAGTGCTGTTGAATTTTATAAAAAGATCAAGGTCGAAAAGCAGTGAACGTTCATTCATTTAACAACAACATTTTTCGCAACATTTTTGTTTGTGACATTCGTTTCTGTTACATGCATTCTCCTTATCAAAAGGAAATAAATGAAAATATTTTCCAAGTGGCTCAGTAACATATTTCGTATTGCTTATCATTTAGAAGAGGCTAAATTCATGTTCATTCTCGCAATAATCTCGACAGAATTCGTCCGCAAAGGAACTGATTTGTGTTTAAGAAAGTACTATGTAATTATGTTTTAACGAAAGTCTGAAGAGTATCTCAAAGTCTGCTGGAGTCGGCGAATTTTCCTTTCAACAAGTTTTTCCTAATTTACATAGCAACATAATATATTTTGTTACAGTATGGTTTGGTGTGGGACGCAGGGTCTTCTGCCTCTCGACTCTACATATACAGCTGGCCCGTCAGCAAGCAATATTCAACAGCACTCGTGTCGGAAATCGACCGCTGCCAAGCAGAAGGTATTGTTAATACAAATATTCATAATAAGCATTGCCCAGTGTTTATTGAGAGGTAACAGTAGTAGTACAGTGGTGGACGATGGTCAAAAGAAGGAAAGGCTCAGCAACTTTGCGCATGGCAAATGCTCCCTGTTTCGTCTCAAAAATCGACGAATGTTTGTACCTGCTATCCAATTTGTTTATTTCGTCAGGGGAAGGTTTGTCAAGCTACCTCGACGATCCGGCCGGGGCTGGAAGAAGTTTAGAAAAATGTATGAATGAGACAGCAATGGTGACTGTGCCCGAAGAAGATCACGCCGATTCAATACTTGGATTAGGTTGCACTGCAGGAATGAGATTGGCCGAGTATGTATGAACTTATATCTGGACTAGCTCTACAGGTGCACAGTGTCGTACGAACTACTACTTGGAAGACACGGCAATCGCTGTCATAATCAAAATGGCAATTTCGGAGTGCATACTTCAATTGATATTTACAGCATATTCGCACCTCAGGCTGACCCTGTTGACCAACTGGCAACTATTCATACAACAACATCAAAACCCTTAGCAATGAACCATTGTAAAACAGGAAACTGAACATGACGTAATTTTTACGTGCCATATTAAAGACAGGCAGTGACCGTAACTTCGAAAATAAACGTGCATGTCAGTACACGTGTCTAACTTTCAATTTTGCTCGAAAAATCTTTTATACAATCCCCGTAGATTCTTCTTAAAATCAAAAGAGAAAAGTTTACATTGCATTTTTAATATACTGAAGAAAACTTGTTGAAAGTGACTTGTACATCCGCACAAGGTGTAGTATTGTAAAAACATGTTTGATTTTGACTCTCCGAAAATATTTCGCTGTTCACATTCTAAATTACTTGATTTTCTACTTTAATATGATTTACAGAAAAGAGAGCAAGGAAGAAAGTGACGCTGTCATGGAAGCTGTGGAACAGACGTTGAATTCGTATCCGTTTAACGTACAATCTGTTTCCATATTAACGGGAGGAGAAGAAGGATCTTTCTCGTGGAACACGGTGAACTACCTGCTTGGTAATTTTGCCAAGGTAAGCCAAGGGCAAGATCATGTTACTTGCTAAATTTTATCTAGGAATTGGTCCACAAAAGAACATGCTTTATAACTTAAGTAATTACTTGAATGATGAAATTCCAGAGTATTACACCAACTGATTGCTAACGATATATCTGAATGAAGCCATGTTTACAAATAATGGTGTCATCTGAAACTATAAATAGTCTATTTTTTTCTTTGTGTGGATGAAAATACAGGGACCGGCACTATTAAGTTGGATTCTACCATCGGCCTCTGCCAGCGAGACAGTCGGTGCACTAGATATGGGCGGGGCGTCATTGCAAATTTCATTCATACCCGAAGACCTTTCAGTTGTACCTGCAGAAAACAAAGAATTTCTGAGAATGTATGGTGAGGACTACATCATCTATACTCACAGTTACCTTTGTTATGGTTCAAACGAAGCACTACGCAGACATCTGGCAACTCTTGTCAAGGTATACGAAATTTTTAAGGTAGAATGCTCATCGGGGACAGTCATTTGGACTCTCAAATTTTTACAAAACCTTTCTTATCAGCTTTTGAGGCCTGTTGCCTGGGCTCAATTTGAAGCTTCTGGAGTAAATAAAGTTTTCATCATATCATTTTTGTGAAAATCGAAAATTTAGTTTTTAATCCCATTAGGTAAATACAGGGATGCCGGTCATTTTGAATGTCAAATATCGGTGTTTCCATAGTATCAAAATTTGCACCGTAACCCCCACGGCAAAAGTTTTAGTCTTTCAATTTCGAGACACTTTCTACCTTCTGGGGCAAAGTTCAGTTGTACACTGAGTGATATTGTTGGTTACTTTTGCGACCAAGGTAATCACATCGCATGTAGACATTGGCACAATGTTAGCTACCAGTATCTTTAATAATGTGGTCGGAGAATACCCAGGCGTTCGTAGCGTTGCTGGGATAAGATCTTTGGGGCAGGAGGCCGATAGGCGAGGCCGAAGGCCGAGGCTTAGTGGTTGTATAAGAAAGTACAACCACTTAAACATCGGTCACTGCCCTCAACCACTTTATCCAAGCAATGGTACATGTGCCTGTGGTCGAGAGTGTAAAATTCTTTTATCTCAAACTTTAATTTGTAGTTCTATATGTTCTATGTCGCGACTGACCGGAACAAGTCACATAACAAGAAAGTAGTATAAGCATATTGACTTGGCATGAAGGAAACAACCTATGCTGGTGACCGAATATCATCGGCTAATGTCTTTTGTAAATACGTAAAAAGTGCTTTTTTCTCACTGAAAAATAAAAAACATTCTCTGCGATCACTTGTCTTAAGCCGGCCGCACACGAGAGAAATTAGCTGAGCAAAAATCCTCGCGAGGAAAATTGCTCAGCAAACTTCTCTCCGTGTGCGGTCGAGTTTTTGCGCGTTGCATCACTCTTTTGCGCGTTGAGTAAAATATCCAACATGTTTGATATTTTTTTCCTCGCGAGGAAAATTACTCACCGTGTGCGCTCGACTGAGTAATTTTACTCACGACTTTCTACCTACGCGCATGCGTGGAATCACATGACAGTACAAAATGGCTCCCCCTATGGAAAACGATAGTTTTGAAACGATGGCGGGTGGTCAGAGCGTGGTGAACGATGAGCCCCTCACAAAAAGAGCAAGATTTTCCATGCCAACAGTGTATGAAAAGAAAGGGCTCATTCATAACAAAGATTACAGTGCATCCAGGACATCATTTGATATCCTGAAGTCATTTGGTTTCTTTTGCGAACTGACAGGTCTACGACCGCTGTTGAGATCCCACTCACTAAACTTCTCGCAATGTGTCTTTGCAGTGCATACATTAAATCAATCAATCAGCACCACATGAGTATGTAGAATGTTATCTGTAATAAACAACCGTTACCATGACTATATATTTGGGCTATGGCGCCTTGTTGTTGTCCGTCATGGCAGTGAGTTACCAGAAAAATATTGCTTTTTCCGTCGGCCAACGGTCTTAGGAAAGAGCAACGCATTTCTGGTAACGCCCGCCCCTCCGGGTCATCAACGGGTGCTATAGTTCATATGACCATGTAAATATTATTTGTTTTTTAACTTGAAATTCGCTTGCAGGAAGCCAACTACACCAGTCAGGTCGTAGATCCATGTTCTCCGGATGGCTTCTCGAAAAAATATACTGCAGAATATCTCTTTGATGCATACTGTAGCACGGGACAAGAAGCCCTCAAGGCGTGGGGGTCAGAGGTTACTCTACCTCCAGGTTTCCCCCAAAACTCAAATTTCACTTTAGTAGGAAGCAGCGACCCAGTACAGTGTGAAAAAGAAGTTCAGAAGCTTTTCAACACCACGACCTTCCTATCTGTCTACAAACCCCCAGTAACTGGAGAGTTCTATGTAAGTTTATTTACAACATCATCTGTTCATCACAATCATAAATACATCAGGTGAATGGGTACGAGTCAGACGAGTACTCGTTAAATAGTTAGGTGGCTATACTTATTAATAAAACACTCTCAGAGGTTCTGATTTCCTTTAAGAGTGTCATCGGACTCTAGATTTTTGGACGACATTTTGACTATACGAACTGATATTTTCCCTTGCTTCCCTGCAGGCGTTCAGTACCTTCTTTTATACCGTCACTTTCATGAATCTCAGCAATGACGTTGGCCTCACAGACTATAAAACAGGCGTCGATGATTTGTGCGGCAAGCCTTGGAGTGAGGTAATGTGAACGCAACTTGAAGCCAAGTATAGCGATGTAGTCATTGCCTCGATTTCGTTTGTGTGTGTTCTACGCTGGATAGTATGTATGTATGTATGTATGTATGTATGTATGTATGTATGTATGTATTTGTTGTGTGTATGTGTATTATCTCATATATTCATATACTTATATAGTTCAATCATGCATATAATCTTTTATCAATCAACTCATAACTTATCTCAGTTATTGAACCACCTTCTTTGAAAGTTTGGTTTTGATCGCTGACTTCTTTGCTAGATGAGAAGGTACCGTAGATTGTGAGTTCGAATCCGATCGAGGAATTTCTAATTGCGTTAGCAATTTTTACCTGAAGTGTAACAATTTAATTTTCTCTTCAAACTTTTGCTGCTGCGATTTGTATTTGTCAGCTGAAATTGTAACCTTTTGGAGTTTTACAGATTTTTTTTTCAGATTTACGACGAATATGTTAGTTATTGAATCAAGTCGAAGGTGACCTACGCAAGTTAACACTTTTGTCTCCGTTTCTGTATTAGTCCAGCCACCTTGTTGAAAGCTATGGTGTGGAGGTGAAAGGGTTTTGGTGGAAATACTGTTTCTTGCTGGTGGTGAACTTGCACTAGAATAAGCTCGTCGCCATAGAAACTTGTTCTTCCATGCTGATAATTCTTGTAATACTATTTTGTACCGTCACTTTCTATAGGTTGAAAATATGCCAACACGCAGAAAGGACCAGTTACACACACAATGTTTCCGTGGCATGTTTTGCTACTTGTTTCTGACCGATCCGATGTCTTACAACTTCACAGAGGAAACATGGAACATTCAGTTTGTTGGAGATGTAAGTTTCCGTATTTGGTACATACAATTTAAAAATGTATTCTCTGCAAGGAGACACCATCACGGAGATTCTCACTATAGATATTATCCTAGCTTGTCGTTTTGGACGGCCTGGAAGTTTCAAAAATTACTCGAAATTGCTTAAAGTGTACTTGAAACTGCTGGGATTTTTTTATCAACAGTGTCTACCTGTTTGTTCGAGAATTGGATCTCTAACGATTCTTTTCCATTGCAGATTGGTGGTACGACTGTCGGATGGGCTCTGGGACTAATGCTGAATGTTACAAATGGGATACCTTCTGAAGATGGGATTCAAGAATACCCTTTGTCCACCGGTGCATACGTTTTTATCATTGTTTTGTTCTCTATCCTAGCAGTTGTGGGGTTGATTATCGTAGTTTATGTTGGCAGAATGAAATATGAAGCATAACCGATATGGATCATAACTACCAAGGGATAAAATATCTGAATAAACAGGTGCCATTATATTACCGTCCGACGCAGTAACTTTTTTAGTATCACGTTTTGAATATTTTAGGCTTATGAACTCTTTGCCAAAGAGTAGAGGACATAGGCATGCATAATTCATACTTCTTCGGTTTGAAAAATTTCATATCGTCGCTAGTGTTTTCAAACATTAAAAGCGACATAAAAATAAAGTTCTGTTTTTATATGAGTTGTTGAAATTTAGAAGTTCTGATAACTTAGTATGGGAATATTCCCTATAGACTTTTGATCATCACATCTCTGGTTTACGATAGATGGATTAATATTGTAGTGAATGACAGTGATAATAACGATGCCATATGTGTATGAATTTATGCCATGGACTAGAAGTGTGTTAAGGCCTTTATGTTTCGTAAATTTCACATACGTTCATCTGTCGAAGTTCTAACATATCAAATAAGAACATGGGGTAGTCATCCGGAAGACAGTTTCTTGATTTTTCAAGATCCTAGCCAATAAAGCTTACAAATCATACACAGTCATGATGACATGGTCTGTGATCAACCTGGTGCACATCTATGCACGTTGACATTGCATGGAAATCGAGTGATGGTTTGGTAACTGTGTAATCTTGAATTGTTCTCGTAAGGATATTATGTTGAACGGGTTTTGCATTGTATTGGAATGCGAGGCAAGCTGGTAGCCAACACAACGCTGCATCACACTTTGCTTGTTATCCATTTTATTTGTAATGTTTAAAAGCTTTCTTGGTTAATTTTATTGTTTCAATCCAGTGAGCTTTCTCTTTTTAGCGTCATGTGTGGTTATACTTTTATTACTTTACTTTTTATTCTGTTATGTACTGAGAGGTGTATGTGTGTTTCAAACAAATGATAATGATAATTAAAATAATAATAATTAATAATAATAATTTACATTGTTAGATTGTTGATCTTTCTGTGCTGTTTATTTCATCTCAATTATTACGAGGACAACAAACGATAACTTGATCATCACCACAGAGTAAGGCCTAACAAATTGTACCAAGTAACGCAGTGGCTATTCCAAGAAGTATAAAATTGCCCGCATGCAGTGTCCATAGAATTTGCAACTGCTCTGCCTGGCCCATCAGAGCCATACGTTATTCATGCACTGACAAAAGACCCACTAGTAGACCTTGGACTAATTTGGTGGTAGTTAACTCTTATCCGCAACTATTAGAGCAAAGGCAACAGACATAAAATATCGAAACAAAATGAGTGGCCGAGCGGGGATGTGACCATATGTAGGCTGGATTGTATCTCCAAAGCAGGTGATGCAAATGTGTGTTGTATTTGGCACTAACTTTGCGTGAACTCGGTTCTAATGTGTCTGCTAAAGACACTCGATGGATGGACAATTTGAGGCAATTACAGACAAGATCCCTAACCCCGGAATACATACTCGGTGACTGAAAAAAGAATGTTCAAGGATAGCCAGTCCGTCGCTTTCACAGCCAGCTCAGCCCCAGGGAAAAGCGGTAAGTTCCCTAGGGTTGGATGGGGTTCTTTGTACAACGATTTACTTTATTCTATTTTATTAATTTTGACCGTGATATTTTAAATAAAGATAATACTTCAACTCCAAACTGTCTGACTGCTTTCTTTATTACTACAATGGGCAAGTAATTCTATTAATTTTGACTGCGATATTTAAAATGAAGATTTCGATTCAAAACCGTGTGACTGCTTACTTTATATCCTACAAGTCCATATCTTCTCTCCAACCTATGTATACACCACTGTAATTGCTCAGCAAACGTTACAAACATTTCTAATCGGCTGTCCATATCAGCAGATAAATTGATAGAGTCAACATCACAGCCGCCCCATATGCAGTCAAATATGAAAATGTGTGAAGATCACAGACATAGTGTCACAAAAACCCCGCAAATCTAAGCAGGTAGAGAAGTCAATCGACTATCAATGGCACCACTATGCTACATGCCAATTTACGCCGTCTTACTTTACTACGTGTGGGACGGCTGTGGTGTTGACTAAATCAATTAATCCGCTGATACGGACAGCTGATTAGCAATGTTTGCTAAGCAATTACAGTGGTATGTATACAGGTTGGAGAGGAGATATGGAATTGTATAGCACGGTCCCTCCACTTTGTGGAGGGACCGTGTGTGTAGTAATAAAGCAGTCAGACGGTTTGGAGTCGAAATCTTTATTTGAAAAATCACAGTCAAAATTAATAAAATAAAATATAATAAAGTAAACCGTTGCACAAAAACCCCATTCCTCCCCACCCCAGGGGACTTACCGCTTTTCCCTGTGGCTCAGCCGGCCAAGCCAATAGGAGCACATGTCGTCAAGGTATGTGTTTGCGTGCAAAGTATTGCGCTGGGTTACTATATCGACCTCAGAAAAAAATTGCTCAATGATGACCTTTGTTCCTATTTGACGGGGATGAACCATATATATTTGCATACGTGCAGAAAACCGCGAACGGTAGTAATTGTTGGGTACAGAACAAATTCGTTTATCGGTGAAGCTGAACTTTAGACTTAAAAGCATTTGTCATCTTATATGTACAATATCATCAGATATACAGCAAGGTATGCAAGGACAATGTTTCCTTTTTTCACTTCCGTTTACCACCGATGGTTCATATAAATAAAAACGGTCATACTTGTATAAATTGTTGAACTGTTTGGACAATATCAGACATAAATCATAAATCATTATAAGTAAAGTAAACACTGTCGTGAATCGTGTAATCAGAGGCCAGCAGGCTTCAAGGTAGGTGCAGGTTCTGTCTACGGACTCTGCTATTTCGACGAGCCAACATCCGGTAACAGTTTACAACAGTGTGGTAAGTAATAATACAGCAGTGGTTGTCGCAAGTTACAGAGTTGATGGCATTTTTCAACCACAACGCACAAAAAGAGTTATACCAGTATACACAGCCTTGACAACGAATGGAAATAGCCATCCCCGTAACGCTTACATGATCGATGGTTATTCTTCCTAGCAACAGCAGCCATCAAGTTGTTTACAGTAGCGAGTTCCTGATACGGCTGATTTTGGTTCGAATCAAAGTTTTGTATGTAAGGGAAATCAATGTGTGACAATATCTTCTTGAAATGAGGATTTACAGACGCACGTAGTGGACACCTAGCTAACTGGATCATTTCCGAGAACGAGTCGTTGGGTGTTTAAGGTAGAACGCTCCTTTGGGACAGATATGTACAGACTCTCAAACTAAAACTGCAATTCTCTCTTGCTCTACCGCTTGACTTGTAGGGGCTCGTTTAACTAAAAAAGCTCTTGCTGTAAGAAAAATTGTCACCGTCTTAGTTTCTCGAAGATCAAAAATTCGATTTTTCCCTATAGAGTTAACACAGGAATGGCGACCATTTTGAATTTAAAATATAAGCTTGGGAAATTTATTTCTCCAGAACCAAAATTTGCACGGTGACCCACGAGTTTTATTCTTGATTTGGAAAGAGAATGGTTGAAAGATTCCTGCAGGAAAGTTTAAGAAAAAGTTTAAATCTTTCACTTTCACTTTAAAGGGGCAGGTCTCAATCCCTGTTTCTTGTATCACTAATTGTTGACATTGAGTATTTACATGGTGTTAGTCATTTGTTCCCTTTGAAATTTTTGTCAAGTTGGTTTGGTGTTTTCCACGGAAATTGTAATATAAGTACATTTCCTGGCAAGACAATCGGACGCTTGACACAGGCCTTTAGAAAGCATGTGGCCATGTTTAACAGCTGCGCCGCCAAGGAATTAAAGTCAAGTGGTACCAAATGACCTTACATGACCTATCATGCGAAAAAATAAATGTATAATCATTACGCACACTCTGGGTAATGTTGGCATGCCCATAAGGCCTACACCGGTACCAAAGCCATAATTTACCAAGCTCATGATTTATCATATGTCTACAAAACAAAAGACTAAGAGGCTATGGTAGAAGTGCTCGTATTCAAAATGATAGAATAATACAGAAAACCATGCTTAAGCATCTTACATATGACTTTTTTAAATGTCGTCTTCCAAATTTTCAACGACAAAGACATCACGTTCTATATATAACGCGGAAATGTAAATTACGTCTTTGTTTCATAAGACACAGTGACCAAACACAGGCGACGCCATCGTTGAAACACACCGGTGTGCAAAGCGAAGGATGGGTTCTAAATCTCTTGCCGTCGGGATCACATTTGTGCTTGTCGGCGTTATTGGTATTATTGTACTATGTGTGGTACAATATACATATGACGCGGAAATACCGAACGGGGTAGGTTGTGTTATATGTTGCGCGTTTGAATGTTTTGTGATCAAACATGTTGTGGAATGGCAGCGTAAGCAATGTAATAAATAAACGAAACGCTGTTAAACTTGGTGCCATTAGAGATACTATTGTGGTTGAATCTCTGGAAAGAAAGCATAAAAACGAATACCTAAATCCAGAAAGTAACGAGGGATATTGATAATTATGTTGGTCTTTAGCGTATAGCTCTTATGTAGCAAGATGAATCGGCGATTCAACTTAGTTCTATTCCATTGAAGTCAACGTTAAAAACGTGAAATTCGAGAAGGCGTAGGACATTTTTTCAAAAAGTTGGTAAATTGCAGCGACTGTAGAAATAGGGTGTCGACAAAAACTAACGTACCTTCACAGAACGGCAATTTAACATTTAATAAAAGGAAAGAAAGACCGAGTATTTACTAAACTTAATGGTTTCCATGACATTTTGATACAGTATGGTTTGGTATGGGATGCTGGTTCTTCCGGTTCCAGACTCTACGCCTACCAATGGCCTGTGA
>LD345187.1:259049-278353 GCA_001465055.1 Ptychodera flava | reverse complement strand
ATTGGCTACTCATCTGTCCAAATGGGTTCTATGCAAATGCAGTGGACATTAATTATTCATGTTTGCAACTCAGAAATGACAGGCTTTTAGCACATCACCACTCAAATGTACAATTGACTTGGAAGTGTAACCTTGTCAGATTTCTTCTGCAATTACTTTGCTGCAAATTAAAAAGAAAATTCCTCTGAAATATTTTAACATCACTGAGAGTGAAACATCACCCCTTTTGTCTCACACGTTAATACTGAGTGATTGAAGTCTTGTGAAAAACATGCAGAGGCGAAAAAATGGGTAGCACTTGTAAAAGTCAGATGAGCATTATATGTGAGTGATACCCTATCCATCCCTTAACTCAATCAGTTTGTAAAAATTTCAAACCATTTGATAATAAAAAGTCAAGGTTGCCCCAGCCTGTTGAAAGATTCAGGGGGTGGTCAGAGAACACTAGCATTGTACAGTCTGTCATAGACAGCGCCCTCGCTCATCCCTATGAACAAGATAGCTGGTTTTCAAAGTAAACAGACTGATGTGTGTGGCATAATTTATGGTCATTTTGTCGGATAGAATAGTACATGTATTTTGACAAGACTAGAGAAATCTCATCTGTGTTTGTTTTACTGTCATGTCATATCCTTCATCAGTAATATATAAAGATATACATGTATTATTTACTTAAATACAATCTGCCTTTGTTGTTATTTCTCTGGTATCCTTTGCCATCTCGCTCACTTGGTATCAGTGCAAGCTCCCTAATTGAAATGGTACAAGTGACAATTTCTGTTTTTCACCCCACATTATATACTGTATACACACATACATACATACATACATACGTACATACATACATTATATACTGCATGAATACATACATACATTATATACAAAATAAACTTAATACATAAGCTTATGTATATATATTTATACATACATACATACCTACAACATCCATGCATTCATACATTACACACAAATATGCAATACATATACACACACATCCCTCAATTCATACATACATCCCTCAATACTGTACAAACATATATATCTGTTTTCCATGGCTTTTAATCATAGCTTGAGATGATGTATGGTAAAGAGTGAGTGTGGACCATATTACTTTTGCCCTTAACTGTTGTCAATGTTTCAAAATATATTCATATATTGATCTTGTAGCCCTTTTACAAGTGTCTTATGAAAGAGGAAATCTTAAATGAAGATGATCTAAACTTCGTAATTGTTCAAGATCGTTTCTCACGATGAAAGAAGTATTAATTTATTTTATTACACTAAAATGTAAGCAGCCAAATATTGAAAGAGAAATTTCTACCGGGCTCAAATTTCCAATAGAAGACTGCAGAGGATGTGAGAATATACCGCCAAGGAAAGCGGGGGGAGAGGGATTGGGGGTTGCAAATGAATATTAGTTTATGAAATTTTCAATCACTGACATCAGATTGTAAAAATCTATTTCAAGTAGACAATGCTTTTTGATGATTTTTTTCAATATTTTTGTCTGTTTATATCAACAGCAAGTTCTTGCAACGCGGCATCTGTACATGTAAAATGCACTGTTATTGATGACATTTGTATTCAGGTCCAGACGAGAATTCATTTGTCAACAATAACAATACAGTTTACACATGTACAGGCTGAGTTGACAAGCTGAATACTGTGTATATAAACATGTTTTTGTGAGTAGAACAAGAAACTCTAGTTGACGTTAAAGACAAAATTAGCCCAAAAATGCAACAACTGGCCCTTAGTTAACCAAGAGTTAAAATGAGCTTTCACATCAAGTAGCAGACCAAAGCATCATGGTATATTGGCCAAACGGCGCTGTATACACCTGGGTACAAATATGAATTTTTATGCAAAACTATGTAAATATATATCCGTCAAAAGTTCACTGTTCCAACTTCCAATCTACACATTTTGATCCCCAGATATTTTCACTTCCTGTTAAGGAGAGTATGCGCCTCGAAAGTGAAAGACTTAAACTCTTGCTCAAACTTTCTTCAATGAATATTTCAACCTTTCTCTTTCAAAATCAAGAACTAAAATCAGGGGTCACCGTGCAAATTTCGGTACTAGGGAAACAAATAACGCAAGAATTTCCAATATTCGAAATTCAAAATGGCTGCCATCCCTGTGTTAACTCTATGGGAAAAAATTAAGCCGGACAAAAGCTTTTTTTCACCAACAAAAAGTGAAGTGGTAAGTCAGAAAAGAATTGTAAAAGTTTGAGAGTCCAAATCTGTCCTCAAGGCGCGCTCTATCTTAACTGCAATAGCATTATTTCTGTGAGTTTTTCGCGATGAAATAAAAAAATCATTGACTTTCAGGGCATGGATAGCCAAGAAAGATGTTCGTGCAAAAATCTGTTCGAGAATTCGTCAATGATTTCCTTGCGGAGGGGCAATATTTTCCTTGTATCTTAGTGGGGAACGTTGGCGGGTTGGTAGTATTTCCTCTTCAGCTTGCGGGGGAATTTCATTCCACTGCTGTATGGGGAGCTTGAAAAAGGCCAAATAGGTGGGCAATAAGAATTGGTCTGTTGTGTTTGTCCCAGTGTTACGGGGTTCTGGAGTACCCGTACCCTATGTTATTTTTGACTTCCTATGGACTTCCTTTTCGCCATTTCATTATACATAGCAAAATACGCGCCTAAAATTTGTTGGGGAATATTATCATTAGAATGAATATGTTATATAGTACACAGTGAGTAAACGAGAATAATGATGATAAGAAAAAGAAGTATTTTAATCATATTTTTAATCATATTTTAATCATATTTACATCAGAAATATGCCACACGTTGATTTTATGTAGTTTAAGAGCTTACACTTCTGTGAGAGAATTTCAGCCCTCAAACATGTATGGAGTTGATCAAGACTGAAGTATGGCTGTAATACATGCAGCTTAGATTTCTAGAACATTACTTTATTAGTGATGTTTAAATTATATGTGAGGAAAATGTGTATTGTTGAACAACACTATGAAGGCACGGTATTATATTTTCACCACGCACTGACCCATCGATATTGCGAACAGAATGCGAACTGCCAGTGAAACAGCGCCCTCATCACCGAACACCAGAACTAACAGAGTTCCGTGACAAAATGCTTTCCCAACAATGAACTTTATAACTTACACAAACGATAGGTTTATCGTAGCAATTTTGTATTGTATTAACTGGACATAAATATGAGGTCCAAGTTTTTTTTATGTGAGAGTTAACATTGGCAGCTATATTTCGAGGAGCACCAAAGATATCATTACTACATTGACTTACACATTTCTAGACTGAAAGTGTTTGGCCTGTGAGGATGCTCCGCCACCTCCGACCATAAGTATTGATGGGTTGTGAGTAGGCGGAGATCCACACTCGACTGAATCTTCGAGTCTATTAAATTTCTTGTACAAGTGTCATAACAAAGTGGCCCATATTAGTCTAAAGCTGGTTTCATGAAAACAAAATGAAATGATGGCGCTACCTAAATTTTAAGCTACTAATGCAAGCAGCTGAAGTTTTGTGTTCCATTGTCCCTTTGTGGACACAAGAAAAGTAAATTGGTGTATATCATGAACATTACCGTTTGTAACTATGTAAAGAAGAAAGTGCCCAAGACAAGTTCACGTTGAAACTGCATGTCACATGGGCTATCTTCAAGCCAAAAATGTATACTTTGGCTTTTATATCGGATAATATTATCCATTTAAACAGATGAAACTGTCACAGCATGTCAGTTTTACCCATTCCAAGGCTGCGTTCACAAGTGAAGGGTTTTGGGATCGAAGTAATTTAGAGGGACTTGAAGCTTACAAGAGTGTTTGGGGATCGATCTGAAAATATACTATCCATTAATTCACAAAATATCATAGCGTATTTTCAAGTGTCTCGTAAATTGACAATTGCCCCATCTTATCCATAGTATTCATAGTTGTCCAAGATATTGAATCATTCACAGAATTTCCTGTTTTTTTTTGTCGTAAAAAAACTGACCGCAGCAGTATATTCACTTCCGTGAGAACCACGAATATCCAGAGTAGTTACAAACCAACCACTGACTTGTATGCTTTTACAGAAAAAAGACTAATTATTTGCAGACTTGGCGGTTTTTTTTATGTCGGTACTGATTCAAATTCGCGTCTCAACAATAGCATAATATCATAATGTTGTTAGTGAGAATGGATACTGGGGGTAGAAGAAACTCACTACGATGGCAGGCACCAAAAGTAACAAAAATATTAGGTAAGTCATAGTCTAATCTTGTACATTATGAACATTTCTTTAGCAGTTCTGTTCGATACTTACAGTTTTCGGTGCAAAAAAACGTGTCGACAGGTCTCCAAGTGAATTTAAATCCAGACGTCTGCATACCAATAGAATAATTTTATCACCAAGAAATGATTAGACGAATTTAAACTCTGAAAAGTGAAAGTAATTTAATGAAATGAAAATATATAGATTCTGAAACCATTGAGAGTTCAATTTCAAGCAGTGAAAACAGAAGTGTTTGTTACTTTTGCATGGTATAGTGTTGATACAATTCACAGGCATTCCTATTTCTCAGCACTGTCAGTGTAGTCATTTGTTATGTTGATGGGAAACTTAAGATCGGAAGATTTGCGAATTTAGTCAGAGTAATGCTATTGAAATGAGATTTCAATTTCTTTTGTACTGTACATGTTATTATGATTTATGAACATTTTTCTCAAAATATGTCCTGGAATTTCAGTTGGATTATAGTCTAGATATTGAAAAGATAAAGTTTTTTTCGTGAGATAGTGCGGGAAACCGATGAGTTTACTGAAAGAGAATTTATATTTATAGAAAATGATTTGTATAAACGAGCTTAGCTTGGTACATTTTTTTATACTGTATATTTTTATTCGTTTTTTTTTCTGTTTTCAAAGCGATATAAATGCATTGGCATTGGAGGAATCGTTTACTGTAATTTTTGTTGGACAATATGTGTAATTTAACCTCATGTCACTAATACAAACGCCCCTACCCCTACTCACTATTTGAGAAAAAACCCAACATGTTACAGAGTATGTAAGAGTACTTAATGTCTTTGGCCAGAAACATTTCGGATTTACTTATTAATCCTTGGGCTGGGAGTTTACTTTTGTTTGTCACCGTACCTTCCATCAGGGCGCTCATGGTCTACATGTTCCCGTCACCCTACTCCCCAAGGCTGCATCGGGCTGCGAGTAATAGTTTCCGAGTCTTGCAAGCTTTCCTGCTGTCACTTCTATTGTCAGTCGAGCCCATATTTGCTACATGCCTGGTGTTCACTTCAGTCAGTCATCCTTCATAACACTTGTTTGACCTCACAAGATAGATCACAATTTCTCTTGCCCTACGTTCTAGGTCACCAATGTTAACAACCACCCACTCAGCGGTTTGGTTGAAGGCCCCGTAAATATTTTCTAGTGCTTTGCTAAGCTTCTCGAAAGTGAAAGACTTACAGTTTTGGTCAAACTTTCCTGAATGAAATTTGCGACCATTCTCTTACCAAATCAACAATCAAAATTTGAGGTCACAGTGCAAAGTTTGGAACTAGAACAAATTACCCAACATTTCGCGATATTTCAAATTCAAAATGGCCGACCTTCCTGTGTTAACTCTCTGGGGAAAATTAATTTTTAATTTTCGAAAAGCGAAGCCGATAAAAGATTCTCTTTCCCCAAGATCTTCAAAAGGAGCCCCAACAAGCGGTAGATCAGAAAATAATTGTAGAAATTTAAGAGTCCGAATATGTCCCTGGGGCGTGGTCTACCTTAATTGGCACAAGACCACTAATCAATTTCCCACAGGCCAACACAGGAGCGTTGAGCTCAATTTTCCCTTTTTAAAACATTCAGGAGCAAGAATCCACTTGACATGTGAATTTTTCGTGCAGGCAAATCCACGGAAATTTTGAGATAGCGATGACAAGTCATTGACAATGACATAGTCCCCACTTATATTAGGAGTATTAGTCTTGATTGGGCAGGGAAATGTGGTCATTAAGAAGTATCACTGGAGTGTATATGTTGAGATCTATGGGCACATAGGTCTATGTCGTTGTTCACAATTTGAAACACATGAGGCATGTCTAAGTTATGGTTCTAAATCAGGAAAAAAGATCAGACCTCTAGCTGTATTGGCCAGCCAAGAAATACATATGCGCATAATAAATGAGGTACAAGATGTGACATCTTAAGGTCTAATATCCTATCAAAATTAGAGGGTATAGAACTTGTGGTAACTGAGTTATGCATATATATGTATAATCAAGGTCAAAGGTCATCACGTATTGCTAATTAATCCCTATATGCCAAAAATCAGACCTCTAGCTCTATTCGCTTGCCCAGATTTAGATATGTGCATAATTAATGAGGTAAAGCATGTGTTGTCATTTGGTCTCCCACCCTACTAAATATAAAGAACATAGCACTTGTGGTCACTTATTTATTGACATAAACGTATATTTTAGGTAAAAGGACATCGAGGTCAAATGACATTTGGTCAAAAAATTTCTATCCTATAGTTATCCCTATATACCAAAAATCAGACATTCAGCTCTATTGGCTTGCTCAGAATTAGACATGCACATAATTAATGAGGTTCAGTATGTGGCGTCATAAGGTGTCCCATCATACTATACATGAAGGTTGTAGCACTTGTGGTTACTGGGTTATGGACAAATATGTATATTTGAGGTCAAAGGTCACCCAGGTCACGTGACATTTTGTCAAAATATCTGAGATATCTGCGTGAACGGAGGGACATGACCCCATCTATAAGCCCCCTGGACTTCATCCGTGGGGCTAAAAACTGTGTCACTGCATCCTTTTTGTGAATACGATGAGAAACTAAATTTTTATTTTACTTGACCTTATACATGGGATTCTATGCAGAACTGACTTATATACATGGGAGTCTATGGAGAAGTGCCTTATACATGGGAGTCTATGGAGGTGTAAACTAAAAAGTCCTCTAACACGGCCAAATTTGATCGCATTGTGAAACAAATCGACGTGCATCTGTATGGGGTAGGGTACTATCCTTGTGCAAAGTTTGAAAGAAATTGACCCGGGCATGTCTGGGATATCTGCGTGAACGGACAGACGGACGCACGCACGCACAGACGGACATGACCCAATCTATAAGTCCCCCCGGACTTCGTCCGTGGGGACTAAAAATAGAGCCCTTATAAAATTCAGGCTCATTGTTATGATTTCTATTGGCCTTAGAATTCCTCATATTACCACAAAATGCTTCAGCCATTATTCACAACAGTCTGCATTTTGATTCAAGCAGAAAAATATCTTTACAAAAATACCTCAAATTAAAATTCAAACCAAACAAGTATCCATGCAGGTATCAAAACTTCAAGGTCCGCACTATTTTTCACCGAAAGTATCTTCGTGAATTAGTAGTCTTGTGACAATCGTTTTTTTTTATTTGAGAATTGCCATAGCTTTTTACCTTGCTTGTACATTACTGTTATATTGCTGTTTTTTGTAGTTTTGCCGTGATACACCCTTGTTATCCTATAGGCACTTGAGGCGTGTTCACAAAAAGAATTTAGGACAATACATTGCAGAAAACCCTTCTTCTCATCAGTTTGGTTTGGTCAGTTAAATGCTCATCATAGTTTTCGCTTGAGTGTCAATCAGGGTTCTTTTTTCTATTATGGCTTCCTTGAAACAAACAGACTAAAGCCTACTGTCCTTTCTTTTCATGGCTTTGAACATAAGATCGTTCTTTTCACAACATGGCTGCACTTTTGATTCTGTTTAAAGCTGACTGTTAGACAGTAATAAAGTATAATCTTCATCAGGCAAAAAATGAACCTTCCAGCTGAGGGTAAACATGGTACACTGTATCTAAGATACAAGAACAAAGGTAAATATAACATTCTTTTCAAAACCAAATATAGGTAAATATAACAAGGTAAATATAATATTCTTTTCAGCAAAAACAAACAAATAAATGAATACAAGTATAAAAACTTCTATCACTCCTAGTTGAAAATATGTAAAAATATTGTATATTTAAGCAATAAAGCACACCCAGCAATGGTATACCACGAGATTTTATACCGTCGCTTGGTGTGGTTTATTGCTATTATAACAGTATATTGAAATGTTTGCATGGACTGTCAAAAACGGATTTTTGCTCAACCTGAGAGCTCGCGCGTATGCCAGCCGTGGTATATCGCCAATATACCACGGTTCTTTTCGCGTCTCGACCAATCAGATGGCTGTATTTGTGCCATCAATATACTGGTATGATGTAATATTGAATATAACAGGATAACAGGATAATGATCGAGTTTTGCATTGAGAAAATGCACAAATTTGTCTTTTCTTAATACAAAATACTAAGATAAGGCATAATGAATAATATGGAGGGTTTTTCTTATGACCTGAATTTTAAAGGTTTAACACATATATCGGTGAATTATGTTTTGACAAAAATTGACAAAATTACAGACTAAAATAATTGTATATTCAAATTTAGCATATTTTAAATCAGACCGAATAATTTTATCACTTGGAAATTACGAGCAAACCTTGATTGCCATGGGACACATTCTTTAAGGGAAAACGTTTGAAGGATATTGAGCAAAAACTTGCAAAAATTTCTGAAAATTGAAATATTCAATGTTTATGTTCATTTGACATATCTTAATATTTGAATCCCTAAAAAGCTACATATTTCACCCGAAAGATGTAAGGTCGGTGGTGATCAAAATTAATAAAACAACTTTTAATTACATCTGCAAATTTTATCATTAGTTTTAAAACGCTGGATCTTTGAAAGTTAAATTTCTGAAATCTCTAAAATGTTGTCTGATCATTGCAAAGTGTTTTCTTAACACAATCTGCTATATTTCCATCTCTAAAACATTTTAATATAAAGATAAGCATTGGTGAAAGGGTCGGTACATGACATAAAGACTAACATACTCTAAAAGGTTTTATGTTACGCAATAATATCTTGAAATATATCTGCAAGATGCCTTTGAGTTAACAAACATGTTTTTACTGGTAATATTTCTGCCAAATTTCATCAAACTAGATGTGATACCCTCATTCTATGCGTACAGAAGCTTTAATAAAACATCATTTAATATACAAATTACAATTTATTGACAGGGATGTACTGACACATCTTTGATTAACAAACATATTTCTCAAGTTTCATTAACTTTGGTTAAGTCCTGCCAAAAGTTGTCATTTGTTTGAAAGATTAATACTTGCAGCAAGATTGAAAATATTTGATTCAGGCATAAGAAGTCCGGAAAAATTTATTATGCATTGGAGTATTAACTATACCAAAAAATTTCCCTGACACAAAATACTGTCAATCTCTTTCCATTACTTAACATAATCTACGTGCTCGGTGTTTCTTCGGATCTGTGCAACCACTTTTAGCTCAAAAAAATTATCGCAAATGTTCAACAAATATATAATAAGAACTCAAAATATGAAAATTAACAATTAACATTCATATCACTTCCTGACTTCTTCGATCAATATTTTCAGCAGGTTTGACCGATTAATTGTTGATCTGTAAGTCATAAAAAATATTGTACAGATGTTCATGGTATATTTTTGTTTGCAATTGTTCATTATACAATTTTTTATGCACAGTATTCTAATTGTTGCCATTTAGAGTCACAGATATCATTCCAAGGAAACAGTTACTGCATTTGTCAGCAGATTCCTTAAGAAGTTACATAATTCATTGAAATAATAATGGAATGGCTGATATTGAAGTTTCGATAATTGAGGAGCGTAGCTTTCAGAAAAGTAAACATCTCTTCAATTTCTCCAATATCGTACTAGGAGTTAACACAATGTCCATTCTATAGAACATTCAAAAGAAGAATACCTGTTTAGCTAATTCAGTATAAAATAGTTTGCTAGCAATACTTTTACTGCAGTTAGAAACCAAAGCTTTAGCATAAATGTAGAAATTTTCTTTTTTAGAAAGCAACTGTATAGGGCTCTCAAATCTGGCATGCAAGCTCCAATAAGTGCTTTTATTCTTTTTTGTACTTATTAATTATGACAGTACTACACAAAGTTTGACTATAAGAGAAAGCGCATATCATAACAAAACTACAATTTGTATTGAAAAATCTTCCAAACATGAGACTCAATACACTTATAATATAAAAACATGTCAAATCTAGTTCGTTATTATTATTATTATTATTATTATTATTATTATTATTATTATTATTATTATTATTACTATTATTACACTGTATTTAATGACGGTAATCCCATTACAATACAGTTATTGTAATTTCCATCAGAGCCCTCCAGAGTAAAGAGGCAAAAATACACAAACCAAACATGTCGTTAAATAAACAAAAGCATATGGAATGGCTGAACAGAAGATATCAAAGACAGAGAAAAACAGGCTAGTCTAAGTCAGAGCGTTTATTACAATATTTCATGAAAAGATAACCATGTAATTTTGATTTAAACACACTAACAGACACATTGGGGAATGGAATTCCAAATTTTAGCAGCTCGATGCACAAATGATCTTTGAGCCATGCCTGTCCTGAACATTGGAGGGTAAAGGTTACTATTACTAACGCTACGAGTATTTTAACGATCCATTTCTCAGAGAGGTCAGAATAGCTCACTAATATAGCTTGGTGCGAGGTCATTTGAAGCTTTGAAAGTCGTTGTAGCTGTAAACTATACAATACATAAATCAATGGGCAATCAATGGAAACTAACAAAAACTGTTTGACAGGGAAAAGTTATTTTAACTCCTAGAATAACCCATCAAGCCCCTTTTGGAGTCATCTTTGGAGATTGGTCTTAGACGTACTAGCCCAAACAATGCAACAGTCGTCAATTACAGACAAGAAAAAAGCGTTATAAACGAACAAAAGAGAACTTCTTTGAGGAAAGGGGTGTACTCGTCTTATAACACTAATTCTGACAGACAAATTCTTGCACAAAATTATCTATGTGTTCATCCAAGCTTAAAATGTTGTCTATTTGAATACCAAGTAATTTGTGAACAGCAACACGGTCAATGAGAGTATCATTGACCTCAATGACCTAATTGCTATCCCATTGTTATGAACCCAGTCTGAGAGTAGAATAAGATATCCATTCATCCTCTCCTCAACTTGTTCAATGTCAATTCCGGAAACACACAGAGTTTGGTCATCGGCAAACACATCTAAGCTTCCCATTTTAAGACAAAGTGGAAGATCATTGAAAAACAGAAGTAGACCAAAAAGGACCTCTGATCAAAATGGGTGTACAGTTCCACTGACATTATTTGTATGATGCCTACCGTGCCATCACGAAACCGTTTACTTTGTTAGTTTTCTTATTTATCAGTATCATTAGATAGAGCGCTGCAATCTCTTTCTTTCTCAATGTTTCCTTTATGAGTCATATGGGATTCTTGTTGGTTTTTTTGGTGATCATGAGGTTCTGTGCTCTTATTTAAAACAGAGTAAACAAGGAATAAACAACATACTACCACCACCAAAACAAACCAAAATATGTATGTAACTACTGTGTATATCATAATCCCTCTGGTGGAGGAGCAAGCACTAGGGTTTTCAGGTATATATTTTTTGTGACACTTTGCCTTCTCAATCATACGTTCTGACAGCTCAAAATGAACACAATTGAAAGTCCAGCCTTCACTCCTAATCTTCTTCTCAATATTAGAATGGTTCAAGATCATTTCTTTATACTTTGCACGAAGCATGCTGACTGTTGCATCTGAGCAATTATCTGGTGGGATCAATAAACCTACTTCTTTTTCAAGTTGTTTCGTTTCTAAAGCTGCCTCATCATGAAGGTATGCCTTTTTCAAGGCATTCTGCTCAGTACCCTGCAATTCCTCGACGAAGTTGTTTCCAATTATAATGACAAAAGAGAAAAATGGCTTTAGAATGGTGTTTTTATTACCTGGTGCTATCAAAATTGCCCCACTTATAATATTAATCATTGCTTTATTGACAGAATGGATGGCCCTTCGGTAATAATCTAACTCTCTATAGTAATCAGCACTGACATAATGAGCATGGCTGTGGAAGTGCAGCTCGAATGAAACTTCATCCAGTTTATCAACAATCGACACCATTCGTGTTGTACAGTTGCTCATACTGCTAAAATCTACACACGAGTTCTGTGAACAAAATAAATTGGAGAAAATTAAAACCTTGTAATAAAATTAAAACTTTGCAACTGGTAGTTTTGTGAAATGAAAAATAGAAACATATAAAAGCATACATAGATGTTCAAAAGTACAATGTAAAAGTCACGCAACTTTTAAGGGATAATATGAAGCATGAGCACCTCGCTGATGATTTCACATCTTCTGTCCTGCGTCAAAAGATGTCATGCTGTTCACCTATAAGTGATGGATAATTTTTGCGGACATAAAAAAGTGGTTGCCCCTGTATTCCAACTTTCAAACACAGGGTGACCCCTGTATTCCGACTTTCGAAAACATGGTGACCCCGAAGCAAAGGTTAAATAAAATTTGAAATACAAATACAATATATATTCTTAGCTCTACATTCTTATTTATATGTTAGGGACGTACCATACTATTCGTAGGCGGTGTTAAAATTTGAGAAATAATATTTGTTTTAGTGGCGACATTTTGAAACTAACTCCGTCAAAACAAATATTTTAATATTTTTATCATATTAGATATCTTTTGTATGGTTCCAAATACATCTCCTGAGAAGCCCTGGAGAACTTGTTTTAAAAGTTACAGCCAATGTCTGAAAAGACCTTTACTTTAATCGTTTAAACCATAATATCACAGCTAATGATGGCAAAAACTGCCTTTTGTTAACTATCATTTTCCTCAGATCTGAATTGATAAAAAAACCTACTGGTTGTGTTTGTCTCAGTCTCGCCAAAGATTGGAAGGTGACCTTTGACTTTCATGACATTGTTGCGTTGAACCAGGGAGGGTGGAAGGGTTGGGTGATGGGCATTTTAAAGAGTAAAATTAGTCCGAGACTGGTAAAATGTATTATTTTAAACCAGTACATTAGTAGTAGGGAAAACTAGGATACCGATATAGACCAAAAAATGAGCTAAAGTGGCTACAACCCCCTACTTCCCCAAAAACTACCTTCTGTATAGGTATATTTTTTCTATAAAAATGTTGACTGAAAGCTCAGACCTATTAAGATAATAAGATATGGGGCACATCAAAGGTCAAACACAATAAACTGAAATCGACCCGAGAGTTTTGCTCAAAGGTTAAAGGTTAAATTCGACATTGACTAGAGAGTTTGAAAAATCTCATCCTCTCAAATTCAGAAAACGGAAATTGACTAGAGACTTTAAAATATCACTCTCGCTCAAAGGTCAAAGCTTAAATTCAGTAAACTGAAGTTGAATGAGAATTTGGAAATATCATCCTTGCTCAAACTAGCAGTCACATTACTACAAATTTAGAAATATCCTCCGTGCTCAAAGTGGATGGGAAGACCATTAATTCAAATAAAATAAATTGTTTCAAGTGAATGACACTGATATCCAAAGTGTCCTTGTGTCTTTTCTAACAAATGAAGTTTTACTATTTTCTAATTTATTGTGACAACAATGTCTAAATCCTTTCAGTCTTTATCGATAGTTGTGATAACCACACAAGGTGACCTTGTATCTGTTTTCATGAAGATATCCAGTATTAAGTCATCAAACTCATCCTTTTTAGCTATTTTATGCACCTAATAAAACATGTATCATTCTGAAGTATTTTCATACTGTCTGTCATTTGTTACTGGTTTGTCTGTAAACTTAATACAGCTGACTCATCCCCACACTCTTCAGACCCCTATTCTTCAAGTTGTGTCCAAAAATAAGCTTGCATGGGATCCCCCACTTGGGGTATATGAGCAATAATTCTCCCCAGAATTTAACCACCTATGTAGTGTATTATCTGATTTCATTATTGTGGTACGAAGATCGATCTTTAGGTGAATTGGTAAACTGAGTAATATGATGTATTGGTTCTCAGGCATAGGCCAATGGCGAGAATCGGTTAACATATATTTGTTATCATTACTGTCGAAATAAATCAGATTTGGCGTCCCCGGCAGTAACGTCACTCTGCCTGCAATTACACTTTCCAATACATCTAAGATGTTACAGAGTACATTATACGGACTAAATTTCTTACTCGTTTCATCCCATGACAGAGCAAAGGGGTGAGATCGTTTGCAGCTTTTGTAGCAGCTATACTTTGGTCTACATCGTCCAGACTAAAAAATTCTAAAGAGTGATTATGATCTTCAACGGCAGCAGCAGGCAAGACAAACTGTTACTCTCCAGCTATATAATGAAGGATGTAATCCTTATTATGGTTACTTGCGAGCTTGGAGTTATTGTTAACTTTAACATCAAGCAGATCTTCGAGCTCAAGATTTCATCCGTAATTTACACCTAGATTATAGTTACTGGTGCCAGACATAATTTTCGTATATACAGTGAAAAATTCAATAGTAGCTTGTAATAAGACACATCATAGAGATTATCGTTTGGAAAGAAAGCCAAACGGACGAACCAGTTACTGTTAAATTTAACCCTGGCATTGACATAACACGCTTTACAAAAACAAAATTGCTACAATGCACTCTTTTTAACTCATGATATAACATAACAACAGTGAATAATGTAATAAAATATCAAGAAGTCAGCCAATCGGAGAAGACCTAATCAATACGTCCAGGTAACTACAATATTGATACCCTCAATAAAGCAATCAAGATGCAGCAAAAAATCAACTTTGAAGATTATAATATGCTTAGCTGGAATCCGGCAATCTGATTGGCTGGAACCGGGCTTTATATTCTCAACAAGAAGACCTGCGCGCCGCGTAACATTTTTTCGAACGTCAACATGAGAGCTCAACGCGCCATAATGTCCAACAAGTCTATGGCTTCAGATTGATTTTGATTGTTAAATTTTAGTCTAGTGCAGCTTGACGAACCAACAAATGAAGAGTTTCTGTAAGCAGCGGAGGCTATGTGACAACAACATAATTTTTAAAAGTTTTTAAGTGTTTTTTTTTAAGTAAAATTCTTCAAGTTCGATGTCTAATCGTGATATCGATGCATTGTGTAACCCTATTTTATGAATTCAACTGTGCACGCGCGCGCGTTCTGAAATGTTCTATTTTAGAGTTTGTATGAGGCTGCGCCCTCCTGAACTCTCGTTCAAACTTCGGCCCTAAATAACGACATTGTCCACTTGTTTTTAACTTTAGCATATTATAATGAGGTTATAAACGGTGCGCTCGGGTATTTGGTTGCGGATATAAGACCTCTGGGGTGATAATTAGAATATTTGGGTGAAATAATCATTTCGCTTTGCTCGGTGATTATTTCCCGCCAAATATGCTAATTTTCACCCCAGAGGTTTTATATCCGCAACCAAATACCCTCGCTTGCCGTTTATAACCTTTAAAAGTCTGCTGACAAGTCGCGTTTATCTAACAATGGCTAAAGATGTTAAGGTCTTTTCTAATGCTACAGGTAGCTTCACTGACCTTGTTGGTTTTTCAGATATGTCCTTTAGTATAAAATGTCAGAAAGAAAATATTTGGAAGATAATGAAGGACCATCTTAAACCGCAAATGCAATCATAAGTGGTAGTACCGGGTGTCCGGTTTTTTATTTTTGGGGCAATTTTTGCAATTTTCGGTCAAAATTGTTTTCTCAAAAATGTTCTTATCTGACAGCCTTGATATTAATTATACAGGTACCAAGGGTTATCCTAATATGGTGTGCATCAAAATTATGATGAAATCTGCAATTTTGTATTTGGGTGCAATTTTTGGCGGAAAAATTGGTTTTCATAAACTACTTTTCTGACAGCTTTGATATTTGGTGTAGAGGTTCCTAGTGTTTATCTTAATATGAGATATTAAAATTATGATGAAATCTGCAATTATGTATTTTTAGGGCTATTTTTGCCCCATAAAATTGTTTTTCAAACACTGCTTGTCTGATAGCTTTGATATTCGGTAGACATTTTCTTTGGGATGATCTTAATCAAGGCATGTACAGCAGAATAATAAGGTGCTAACATTTTAAGATAAAGGGTTTCGTACATACAACAGGCAAGTCAACAATTTCAACGAGCACTGCTTCAAAACTTCATTGACAGTAGTAGATCTGTAGCATATGTTAACTTCTGTCGCCGTTATTTTCTATTTCAGTATGATACATGTTATACCTCTAGGGAACTTCAAGTCGAAGAATTGAAATGAGACCACACTGTCCTGGAATGAAACGGGGGGATTTCAGCTTTCCCATACAAACAACATATTCAATTTTACAACAGCATACAGACCAGGAACGAAACAAATGCATACTGGTACTACAAAAACTTAATAGTGGGTTGGGAAGCCTCTATGGGGTGGGAAACTCCTTTTCCAATTTATAATATGGTTCCATGACATCGTAGTTAACCTCTTGGGTCAGTCCTAGAGTTGAACTGGAACCAGTTCCAGAGTGCATTTTGAGCCTACTGGGACCAGTCCTGCAGGCTTACCGGGACCGGTCTCAGAGTGCATTTCGACCCAGCTTGGAGTCCCAGCTGGCGGTCCTAGTTTATCGTTTGAGATACCCTTACATACCTCGAATGAAGGAAAAAGACACCTGGTCTTATAAAGACTATGACAAAGCCATACACGAAGTTTTGAAAAGTGAGTTAGAGATATCAGATAAGGAAAATTAAAAAGATAGTTAGATAGAAAAAGCTCATCGTTTGAACATTTGGCCTACGGCAGGAGATCAATGTCCGATCATTGTAAGATTCCTCTATTTCATAAATCGAACAGAAGCTCTGCAGTCAACGAGTAGGATCTTCAAGGAAGAATCAAGTGTTAGGGGTCAGTGAAGATTTTTAACATTCAGTATGTCGTACACGTAAGAAGCTGATTCCTTTTAAGGTTAAAGCAAGAACTGTAAACAAACTTTCGTAATTATGACAAATTAGTCGTTGAAAGCAAACAATGTAAATAAAATAATGTAACAAATTATTTAGAATCTTTAAGAGGTGTAGTCAAGCAAAGAAAGTTCATAATGCCTAGAGTGCAAACCCACAACACGCTATTATCTAAAATATTTTC
The DNA here is from genome assembly GCA_001465055.1 of Ptychodera flava. Lineage (NCBI taxonomy): Eukaryota > Metazoa > Hemichordata > Enteropneusta > Ptychoderidae > Ptychodera > Ptychodera flava. The sequence continues at coordinate 261,207 of LD345187.1, read as the reverse complement.
TATTGAATGCTCGAGGATTAAATCGTCATGTGCAACATTATTGTCTCTACATACATACATACATACATACATACATACATACATACATACATACATACATACATACATACATACATACATACATACATAGAGTGATTGTTGCTACTTGGCTATGGAAGGCAAATTATGATTTACCACTTTTATTGCATCGCTGACAACTCTGCTATGGGGACAGTTTATTTTGTCTTCGATCTTGTCAGAGTTTGAATCTGTCTGCTCATTGAATTGAGAGACTGTAGTTGGTGCGTCAGTCGGACATGGTACCGGACACTGTAAGCGGATTGCATAATCCAGGCAATCACTGTCTTCAAGTTGATCGGATTGAAAGCACATGAAGCCATTGTCCAAGTTGCACGTCAGATTAACTTGGCCTGTCTGGTCGAAAGGGGTGTGCGGTTGAGGGGCAAGTCCACACTCAATGTCTATCGGGTCTTCACAGAAGTCGTACAGATCTCGAAGCTGATCTACGTGTTCGAATTCTCCGATGTCTGACTGTTCTAAAATGCCACCAGTCTCATCGTCCATCCAATCTGTCCATTCGTAGCAAGTCTTCTGTACAGGAAAGTCATAGAGCAAGGATATGATAGGAGAAAAAAAGAAACATTTCCACATTATTCTACCAGACGAACCGTGGTTCAATAAATCAATAATATGCATGATACTGACTATAATGAAATAATTAACGACATAGTGCAGTGACTGTCAGACCCCCGTATCCAGAAAGAGGTGATTATCTTGTACATGAGGTATTTTGTTTCAATTGGAGACTAGATTTAATAGTGGGGTACCGGACCCTGTGATTATCATCACCAGTGCACCCAGTCAACTTGACCAAAGTTGAACTCGGATGAGACCAACTCAGACAAAGACCAACCTGTTTCAAGTTCCTTTTCGGCCTACATCAGGTTTGTACGACGTGCAAAGTTTCGTTGCAATTCTTATGAGATATTTTCCATCAAATTCAGCAAATTATTGCTGTGCTCACTTTGCAAAACTTGCTCCTAACCTTAACACTCCCATGAAATTTCTTTGTTGCTTTATGTTCTTTTGATGATATGCAGTATGCTCGTCGTATGCTGTGTAGCTAGCTTTTACATACGGCCAAAAACACAGAATTGTTTCTGGTCACCGATCGTGTCATTTCAGAACCTGCGCGTCATCGTACCTCAGTACAGCTATCCTTGATATCCCTGTTTTGATGACCAAAAATGCTAAAAAAACGAAAGTATTATGCTGCCACTGTGATAAAAGCAAATAACTGTTGCATCATTAGTGCAAAACCAGCATTGTTAGGAATAAAAAGAAAAAAAAAGAAAAAAAGAAATCCGCATCATTTTCGCTGAATGTCAAGGACCAGAAACAGTCTTTTGGCCTAAGCTTGCCCTGTCCTGACCATGTACATCGAATGACTCAAACCCGTTAGTAATCATCAGATGAAATCAGCAGTCACAGATCGTGGAAACAGAATGAAAGTTGGGTCGATTTTTTTACTGTGTTGAACAGCCCCAGCCACCGCCGGGCGATATCAGGAACAGGAGGGATTTATGGATTGGGTTGCGAGAGTGCGTGCGTGCGTGCGTATGTCTGTCAATACGGAGTTGTTTCTCGGACACGACCGATTTGTTTCAAATTTGGTATGAGGGCAACACTGACAATATAGAATGCACATGCACATCGATTCATTTTGTCATATGAGCAAAACTGTCAGCCAGGTGGCCATTTCGAGAAAAGCTATAACAATTTACTTAAAACTTTACAACCGTTGTCAGATTGTCATGAATATTGCTTCATAGCCCACAATGGAAAGACCGAGATCTCATTTGATTTTGGTGGGGTGGTTTGCATAATTAACGGTGAATGGCAAAAAATAATGAATCGGTGAAATCGCGTACATTTAAGAATGACTGAACCAAATTTGATACAGGTATGTAGGTACCCTATTTGTTCTATGATTTTTTGCTCACGTGTTCACACACGTGAGCATATGGTTTAGCAATGTCTGTGTGTGTGTGTGTGTGTGTGTGTGTGTGTGTGTGTGTGTGTGTGTCCGTGTGTCTGTATCCCCATTATCTCAAAAACGGCTGAACGTATTTCGGTCAAATTTGGTAGACATCTTCAG
>LD345187.1:236021-249368 GCA_001465055.1 Ptychodera flava | reverse complement strand
TACAATGTTGTCGACTTTGCCAGCTGGCTACAGCTGAAACTAATTAGTGTGAGCAGTTTTATTGCAGTTCACTGCAGTGGCTTCGCGCTCTAATTCTGAAAAGGGTGTATTTTGGATGGGTGTTGTACGGTTATCAAAGATCATCAAACAATTACATCAAGCAGCCACCAACGAAATACATGATAGCTCTGCCAGAAATAATTTTAAAAAACAAAACATTTGAATTCAACGATGAATTCTACCGGCAAATATGGGGTGCTCTATGGAGTCTCTCTCGTCGCCGGAAATAGCAGATATTACATTTTACGAGACAGAAATGAGAATAATACAGAAACACAAACAACAAGTACCGACCTCGCTGAGGTTCAGGGATGATGTTTTCCTGATTTTCACGGGAACACAACACGAACTCAATGAATTCATATCAAACATCAACAAAATGCATCCTACTTTCAAATTTTCGTTTGAAAGCTCCTCTCAAGAAATCACATATTTAGACCTGACTATCTACAAAGGTCGTCGATACAACAAAAAGAACATTCTCGACACCAAGACACACACAAAACCAACAGATACATTCCAGTTCTTACAAAGAAACTCATGCCATATATCCGGCAGCAACATTCAAAGGTCTGATCAAAGGTGAAACATTACGATACATCAGAACATGCAACAACAAAACCGATTTTACACAGAAAGTCACACAATTTAGTGAAAAATTACAAGACCGACAAAATAAAAATACTGCAATTATACTGTGTCGCTCACATTTGATCAGAATTGGTACATACCAGTATGGGTACCAAAGATCAACAATAAATGTTGTTTCTATCTGTTCAGTGCAGGAAAATTCTATGTTTATGTTATGACAATGATTGCTGCACAGTACAACCAGAAAAACAACAAGAAATATTTAAACCAGAAAAACAAGAATGACAAAACTTTAGGTAATGGAAGTCAACTTTAGCAACACGCATAGCAGAAACAGCTAGTCCCTCTTAGTGTGAGCAGGTCTGTTAATATGTAACAGGTCATAAACAATGACAGGAAATGACTCAAGGTAAGTGGAGTAGCGTAGCCTGTTTCAGTCACTGGCATGCCACCACTCCTGTACATTTGCAGGATTTCCCTTTTTCTTACCTCATTTGCACATTTTTGACACTGACGTGTTCATTTGAACAACGTCACATGTCAACCCCTGCATCTACCTGTACACCAAATACTGAGATGGTAGCTTTGGCGGTATGGGAGCTTTTGCGTGTGACGGACATACATCCGCACATAAAAACCCACATACATACAGACATACAGACGCCACCGACTCACCATAAAGGCTCTTTTCGGTATTTATATAACATTACCCGGTCACCTTACGGAAAGACGTTCCTCATTTTTTTATCGCAATACCTACACAATATTCAATAATTGCCGTGTTTGATGGATACATTCATTGATAATCTTATGAAGATTCGGCGCCTTACGTGTTGAACTTGAGCGGAATCGTCAGAATTTAAGAAGTGTGTACAATCGTTCATTACCCTCTACTGCACATGTTACGGTGGCTACGCAAGAGCTGCACTTTCAACATCGCCCTGTCGTCACTATTTTGTAGTTTTTTTACCAAAATTGTTGTTTTGGTACTTGTCGTGTCATCATGAACAGGTTCATATATCAGATTTCAAAACTGACGCAAACTTTTACGCGCCTTTCCTATATGTCGGGAGGGATACTGTATACCTGTAAACCGGTCACCTAGACTTGCTATACGTTGGCACTGCAGTGCACTGTTGGCAATAAAGTCCCGACTTCAGTGCCTTTTTTTTGCCCTGGAAGTTCTCATATTCGTAATTTACCGGGGCACCTGAAATTGCGTACTTTTTTGTTTTAATTTCTTTTTAAACTTTTCCCTTCATGAAAAAGGTATCTCTACTAATAAGGAGCCAGATATTTTATGAAAATATGCATGATAACAGAGCTTGTGGAAGTGTTGCAATATTACCGGTTACTAGTCCAAATGACCGAATACTGGCCTAGCTCACCCGATTGCTGGGAGATCTCTTTCACTTTGACCTTTTTCAGTTTGACCCTGATTTATGATTGTTTGTAATTTCAGACTTCCAGTGCCAAAAAAACATGGCGTTGTTCTAGTATCGGAGTTGCCGATGAAGCGCGAGTGTCGTTTTTTATAAAAGTGACCGGATACTGGTCCAGGGGGTGTACATACGCTCACTATCGAAACAATCTTCCAAACACGATGGCTCACCATATTACTAATTAACCAAATGTGCAATGACTCCAATGAGTCAGAGGGAATATGTAGAGTAGCCTTAATAACATACTAACAGTTTTATCTATGAAATTATTGAACTCACGACACTAAGGTCCATACAAGCCATGATTCTGGCAAACCAACCTATCGCATTTCTATGCCTGACCGGTTTTATTTTGCTGTCGAAAGGAATTCGAGCGAGAATAGAGAACATTCAGATAAATTTTAAATGACGTCATACTAATACCGATGGCGCCACTTTTTTAGGCAAGTTTGAAGGCTCACCACTTACTATCCGCGAAATCAATTTGAGTGCCTATGGAGTATTCGCGCATGCGCGCTTAATGTTAATCATGAGATTCCGTATTCTTTACATTACAGAGGGACTGAGATTACAGTGAGTTTCGAAACTCGATTGCTTGATGTGCAGGTTGCTTTTTTATCATATTGCACGATAGATCATGTTCTGTTGTCCATGTAATATTGATTTTTCCAGCTATCGAATGTTCGAATTGTATGGCTGTACCATGCGTAATGCCTCATTTTGTGTTATGACAATTTGTTTGGCTGAGTGTACCACCATGCAAACGACACTAGTGTGGACAGACATATTGTATCACCTGAACCTTCAATTAGTCACTGCATGCTACTCATCAACCGAAGTAACACAGGGAGACATAAATACTTGCTGACATTAAAACAACGTGCAAGTAAATATGAATAATATGAATAATGTACACACCAGTTTAAATAGTTAAAGCAAGGACAGATTACAAGATTTTGATTGCGTGTAAATTTATATTAACAGTCGTATGAGCCTAACTATGTGTTTTGTTTCTGCATCTTTAAGGAGGTACGCTACCATTCCAAAAAATGTTGGGACATTCTTGAAGTTGACTTTTCTGAAATAATCTTTATGTGTACATTGCAAAGATATGAAAAAAATATGGGGTACCCATGCAAAATTTTTGAAAAAACACATGCCAAAATTGACAGAAACTACTAAATCTCCCATTTTGCGAAATTTGCACTTACCAGCAGAATCTTTATTCTATCGCAAAATATTAACAGATCCCAGTGTGCATACCACATTTTCGTATTGCCAGGACAGCTGAATTAGGACAATCAGCTAAAGTTTGTGATGCCTTGTCTTAAAAATTAAATATTAGACCCTAAATTTATCATTTAACTGTAAAATTAGTCTTTTTTACAAATATGAACTTCATGTAAATGCTGCACAAAATATTTTTCAAAATGTTAAAAAGTACAGCAATATCTTTCAAACAGACAGTGTTCTTTGATTTAGAAGCAAAAAAAGTTGGGGTCACCACGCAAATTTTCTTACTAAACAGCAAAAAGTGACGAAAAAAGGTGAATTTTGTTAGACCTGAGATTTGACCCTCTAGCTTACTGATATTATGTCAGAGCTACAATTGTTAATTATTCTCTGCTGATCTTTCAAAATAAAAATAACTGTCGATTTTTCAGTGCAAAAATATAATTTCTGTTGTTTTGATTCATAAAAACTTCTGTAAGAAATATTATAAGCCTTCACTGGCATGATTATTCACGCTTACCAGGTTAGGTAGTCTAAAAGGAACATTTACATCTTCTGGACAAAAGAGGGCGCCCTCTTATATAGAATGGTAGCGTACTACCTTAAGCACTGGTTTTCGAATAACAAAATGCTAGAATATTCTAATGTTCCTGGTGAAACTTGAAAATGTTGTTAAGCATCTAGAAAATTTGTCTGATTCTCAAGATTACTCGGAAAAATAAATATAGCTTTTAAAACGTGCTTTTCAATTTATGATATCGATGTCATCCGTCAAACGTTAGAGATTTAAGGCGATACCGAAGGATTCAAAGCGCGTTGGTTGCTATCGCTGGCAACGTTCCAAACGCGCACTTTTGCACGTGCAAAATCTTACCGTTCCGTTGTTTTCGATGGATTTTAGACTCCTGGTATTTTGAAAATACTCAAAATCTTTCAACTCTCTCAATTGTAAACCAATTTAGCTGACTTTTGGTAGGATTATTAAAGTCATACATGAGAATATAGATAAGCATGCGTTTCTAAAAGTTCCGGCCCGTTTATGAGATATCGCCGTAAAACCCTTCAAAAGTTTACAAAATGACACAGTAGATATTTTCCTGTTCAAAAATCGTTTGTACCTGAACAGATAACCTAATCCATGCTAGGGGTCTAAAGAGGTATCCCATGTGTTACATTCTGAAATTTTGGAAAATTGGGGCTGAAACGTTTAAAAATAGAGCTGTGAAAATGTGTATATGTGTGACGTCACTGACCAATAGCGCGACAAACTTGCGTCTTTTGGAATCGTATGGTTCTGTAAATCTTTATTATGCAAAGAAAACCATGAAAACTTTGTATTTTGATTGATTTTGGAAATTACCCTTAGCAACCGTTGCTTAGCAATTTGAATCCTTCGGTATCGCCTTAAATTACAAACATTGTCACCTTTCACAAATAACGATTTTATTATATAGGAAGTCTACTTCAAATCATGCAATTGGAATGTTAGCGCAATTGACTGCAACTGACATGCAGTAACTATCTAAACAATGCTCCCAGCACAATGGCTCACCATATCACTCATTAACTAAAAGTACAATAAGAGGTAATACGAAGGGTTACCTCGCAATTAAATATTAACAGTTTTATCTACGATATTATTGAACTCATAACACTGAGGTCCGAATAAACAGTGATTCTTGCAAACCAACATATTGCAGTTCTAAACGAGACCCTTTTTTTATTCTGCTTTCGAAAGGGAATCGAGCGAGAATAGCGAACATTGAGATAAATTGAAATGACGACGTACCAATACAAATGGCGCCACTTATACTGAGGCAAATTCGAGGACTCCCCACTTACTATCTGCAAAGTCAATTTGAGTGCAAATGAAGTATTCGCACATGCGCACTAAAATTTAATCAACATGTTCCGTAATTTTTACATTACAGTGAATTTTCAAAACTAGATGCTTAAAGCGTTGGTTGGTTTTTTTTTCAGATTGTATAATAGAGCATGTTCTGTTGTCCATGTAATATTGTTTTTCAAGCAGTCAAATGTTGTAATTTTATGGCAGTACCATGCGTAATGCCTCATTGTGTGTTATGTAAATTTGTTTCCCTCAGTGTACCACCAAACAACGCTAGTGTCAACAGATATATTATTATAGTATTATTGAATGCGACTCATCGACCAGAGTATCACAGGGAGATTCTACGGACTTGCAATTCTTTTGTTCACTGACAGCTTCAACTACTTGCTGACTTTATAACAAAGTGCAAGAAAATGGATAATCTGAATCATGTACAAGCCAGTTTAAGAAGTTAAGGCAAGGACAGATTACGAGAAGTTTATTGCGTGTAAATTGAAATAAACAGTAGCACTAGCCTAATTATGGGTTTTCTTTCTGCATCTTTAAGCACAAGATTTTCTGATTTTCAGAATGACTCTAACAAATAAAGCTAGTTTTTAAACATGCCTTGGCACTTGTCATATCGATACCATCCATCTTGCGTTAGAGATTTAAAGTAACAAAATTGTCACCTTTCAAAAACAGTGATTTTAACATATGGTATGTTTGATTCATGTCATGCAATTGGAATGTTAGCGCGATTGGCTGACATACCCTACATGCGGTAACAATCGATACACTCCTCCCGACACAATGGCTCACCATATCACTCATTAACTTAAAGTACAATGAATTTACCAAGTCAGAGATATTATTAAACTTATGACACTGAGGTCCAATAAACCGTGATTCTTGCAAACCAACTTATTGCAGTTCTATGCCTGGCCCTTTTTATTCTGCTGTCGAAAGAAATTCGAGCGAGGTTGAGAACACTGAAATAAATTTAAATGACGTCATTCTAATACAAATGGCGCCACTTATACCCAAATGTAAATTGATATACAAAGTCGCATGAGTCTAACTATGTGTTTTGTTTCTGCATCTTTAAAAACTGATTTTCGAAAAACAAATCGCTAGAATATTTTAAAGGTCTAGTGAAATCAACCTGGTTCTGCAGACAAAATAGCTTCCAGGGCCGGGGCAATACTGTTGCATTGGCAACAGAATTGCAACATAAAAGTACGCGCAAGTGTTAATTTTCTTGATACTTCTATGTGCGGTTTCTGTCGGGACCATTTTGCAGCACTTTGGCCACGCCCTCAGAGGGGTCTTGGTTGGTGCGCTCTGGCGTCACAACGCTGTTCTTTTACATCGTAAAGCAATCCAACGCCGCCTTATCTCTGCTCCGTATCTACCAACACAAGAAAGTAAGCCCTGTCTGTGATCAGTGCAACCTACGCACGCTAGCCTGCTGTTTCTCACCAGTACGGCAATCGAGGAGGCTCACGATATCACTTTTGAAAGCCATTTGATTTTCATTTCGAGCTTGATTTTGATTTTATCTCTCGAATTAAAATTGACTTCAGATTTCCTTACATTTTGGTTTTTGTTTTAAAGTAAGAATCATTTTCACTCTTGAAAATAATATTTATTTTCATTATTTCGATTTTGATTTTGATTTTGATTTTTTCTCTCGATGAAAATTGACTTTGGATTTCCATTACATTTTGATTTTTCATTTTCATTCTAAAAATGAAATTAATTTTCATTTCGACTTAGATTTTTCTTTTGATTTTATCTCTCGAATGAAAATTGACTTTAGATTTCCTTTACGTTTTGATTTTCGTTTTAAAGTAATAATCATTTTATTCTTGAAAATGAAATTAATTTTCATTTTGAGTTTCAATTTTGCTTTTGATTTTATCTATTGAATGAAAATTGACTTGAGATTTCCTTTAGGTTTTGATTTTCGTTTCAAAGTCGGAATAATTTTCATTCTTGAAAATTAAATTAATTAAATTTCGAGTTTTAAATTTGCTTTTGATTTTTTTCTCTCGAATGAAAATTGACTTTAGATTTCCTTTAGGTTTTAATTTTCCTTTTCGAAAATTAAATTAATTTTCATTTCCAGTTTGATTTTCTTTTCGAATTTATCTATCGAATGAAAATTGACTTTAGATTTTCACTACATTTTGATTTTTTTAACAGTAAGAATCATTTTCATTCTTGAAAATAAAATTAATTTTAATTTCGAGTTTTAATTTTGATCTTGATTGTATAGCTTGAATGAAAATTGACTTTAGATTTCCTTTACATTTTGATTTTTCATTTTCATTCTTGAAAATGTAATTAATTTTCATTTCGAGTTTGATTTTGATTTTAATTTTTTTCTCTCCAATGAAAATTGACTTTAGATTTCCTTTACGTTTTGATTTTCTTTTTAAAGTTATAATCATTTATATTCTGCAAAATCAAATTCATTTTCATTCCAAGTTTAATTTCATTTTTGTTTTCCCTCGCAATTAAATTTCGGTTTATTTTTCTGTTTGATTTTGATTTTCCAATGCGAAATGAAATTCATTTCTGATTTAGTTTTCGTTACTTTTTGTGCTAAATTTAAAGAGTTAAGCTCGTTCTGACTAACATAATTTGGATTTTTCGTTTAAACATTGAAGTAATTTCCGTTTTTTGATTTTCATTTTGATCTTTACTCAGATTTAAACTTTGATCTGTTATGAATTCATTTTGATGTTTGTTTCAAAAATTTCCACCCTTTTCCCCGACCCCTACGGTCGCTAAAACCCCGGGAGGAGTACTCTTTATATTTTACTACGGGGGAATGCCTCCCAAGTCGAAACATCTAACCATGTATATTCCCATAATATAACCCGTCATTAGGGATTTGCTCGACAAATTTGTGAAATTTAACTTTTATTTCGTTGCATGTGAATTTTATCCTATAGTATGGGACATTTGCTGTATGATCGACAAAAACTTCTGGTTTCTTCCGATAAAAAACCGACCGTGAAAAAATGACCCATTCAGGTGGCACATACGGTCCTCTTTTTGATAGGAGTAAGACCTCGGGCGGTAAAACTGCAGAGGTCATGACCAAAAGTAGCCGATTTTCACATATAATAAGTAATTTTCTGCTCCATTTTTCTCAATATGAATGTATATGCAGCTTTGTTTTTATTTTGAAATAATTTTTATCTCCATTAAAAAATGATTTTCATTTTGATTTCGATTTCGATTTGCAAATCAAAATCGTTTTTCGTTTTGATTTTCATTTTCGTTTTTCAACCTTCCAACCTTTTAACCTTAGCCTAAAGTCAATTTTCATTCGAGAGATAAATTCAAAAGCAAAATCAAACTCGAAATGAAAATAAAATGGCTTTCAAAAATGATATCATGAGACTTTTCGGTTGCCGTACACCAGCAGACTCTCCTGCTAGCGTTACGTCCGTTGGAGAATATTGCTTGACCAAAAGAGTGAATCCATTGTGGACTTGTACCCCGGGAAGATCGTGCTCATGGCGCCTCCTAGTATCCGTGGATATACAATGCGTCACCACCACGGTCACTTGTGATTCGATACACGACAGCCGCAGTGTGGTATACACAATGCATACACCGGTCAACAACCGGAAGTGTTGATCATGTAAATCAATCGGCAAAACTTGTAGCTTTGGCTGGCGAAACCGAAATTTCACGTCAAAATTATAATTCGCTCGCGTGGGGAATCGTTTTAATACAATTTTTGCCACATTCAAGTTTTTATCGCTTTTTGCGAGTGTGGCGAGCGTTAACGTGAACTCTCTGTACGATACTAATTACATAAGTGGAAACCAGAGGTTACTCCCCCTGGGGAGCTTACGAAGGTGTAAAATACTTCCCGTTATAAGATATGGCGTCAGGCAAACATCGGAAAGGCGAAAAAAGTCGACTGGACAGAGTTGGGGGACACACCCACATTGCATTTTCCCTTTGCCATATTTAATAATCGCGCGCTAAATGATAACAGAAATAAATATAACTTTTCTACAGACCACCAAAGGTATTTCTGTCAATATTCAGCATGAGTGTTTAACTAGACCCTTAATATTCCTGGTGAAGCTTGAAAATGATGTTAAGCATCTAGAAAATCTGTCTGATACTCAGGATGACTCGGACAAATACATCTTGTTTTTAAACGTGCTTTTCAATTTATGATATCGATGTCATCCGTCAGAGATTTAAAGTAACAAAATTTGCCACTTTTCAAAAATAACGATTTTATCGTATGGAAGTCTGCTTAAACTCATGCAATTGGAATGTTAGCGCAATTGACGGACATAACCTACATGCAGTAACTATCGAAACAATGCTCCCAAAACAATGGCTCACCATATCATTCATTAACTAATAGTACAATAAGAGGTAATACGTGGGGTAACCTTTATAATATATTAACAGTTTTATCTACGATATTATTGAACTCATAAGACTGAGGTCCGAATAAACCATTATTCATGCAAACCAGTTCTATGCCTGGCCCTTTCTATTTAGCTATCGAAAGGGAATCCAGCGAGAATAGAGAACAATGAAATAAATTTAAATGACGTCATACAAATCAAAATGGCGCCACTTATGATGCTGAGGTAAGTTTGAGTGCAAATGAAGTATTTGCACATGCGCACTAAAATTTAATCAACATGTTCCGTAATTTTTACATTACAGTGAATTGACGAAACTAGATTGCTTAAAGTGTTAGGTTTTTTTTTCAGATAGCATGATAGATCATGTTCTGTTGTCCATGTAATGATGTTTTCCCGCAGTCACATGTTCGAATTTTATGGCAGTACGATAGGTAATGCCTCATTGCGTGAAATGTCAATTTTTCCCTAAGTGTAACGCCAAACAACACTTGTGTGGACAAATATATTGTTATAGTATCACCTGAACCTTGCATTAATGAATGTCACTCATCGACCAGAGTATCACAGGGAGATTCTACGAACTTGCATTTCTTTTGTTCACTGACAGCGTCAAATACTTCCTGACTTTATAACAAAATGAAAGAAAATGGAAAATCTGAATCATGTACTAGCCGGTTTAAGAAGTTAAAGCAAGGAAGGATTACAATAAGTTTATTGCACGTAAATTGATATAAACAGTCTCATGAACCTAAGTATGTGTTTTGTTTCTGCGTCTTTAAAAACTTATTTCCGAAAAACAAATGCCAGGATATTTTAATATTCCTGATAAAACTTCAAAATGTTGTTGAGCATCTAGAAAGTTTGTCCGATTCTCAGTATGACTCCAACAAAAAAGGCTAATTTTAAAACATGCCTTTGCATTTATGATATCGATGTCATCCATCATGCATTAGGGATTTAAATAACAAAATATGACGCCTTTATCCAAAATAGCTATTGTAACATATTGGATGTCTGCTTCCACTTATGCAAAAGGATCGTTGTTCAGTTGGCTGACATAACCTACGTGCACTAACTTTGGAGAAACCTCTTTGTCTAACAGCAAGCCAACATCTTCAGAAAAATCAGTTTAATTTACTTACCATGAAGTTATGTACGATTCACTTGCAATGCCAGAGTCCAAATGGCTTCCGTTAAATCAATTTCCAATTGATATAGTAAATCAAACTGTACCGTTTGTGAGAATTGTAATCATTAACCCATTACCATAGTTTGCTGCATGTTTTCGATGACATCACAAAGAAAGCAAGCATGCGCAGTGTCAGCTAAAATCCTCACCATGTTTAAAGAAATTTGTAAGAATCACATATTAGATTTGAAATAAATCATTCATAAAAGTTCCGTTTGAAATTTATACCAATCATTCTGTGTGCAGGATGTGGCTTCTATAATTTAAGACTATAAAAATGACTTAGTACTGAAAATCTCACATACAGAAACCACGCTACGAGTGTCAGATATTTAAACAGGAAATACCCCTACAAAAGTCGGATTATCATAAAACTATACAAACGTCAAAAAGCTATGCTACTGATTGGACGTGCCGTGTTTGGTCACAGAACCCATAATTTTGCCATGTTTCAGGCGTTCATGTCACTGAATCTTGCGTATGATGTCTGTGATATATATAGCGAATGAACTCGAGTCGAAAATACATGTAAACTGAAAAAATGTTCCGTTTTTTTGTCGGACAACGCACATGTTTTAATTTTTTCCCTGTACGACCATGTCACGATGGATATATGGCATTGTCCATTCACGTCCCACGTTCATGCAAGTCTGTCCGTATTTGCATATCGATTGCATGTACAAAGTATCAGTTGAATAAACAATGCATATGATCACAGTCCCTCTATCCACGGGATACAGGGACTGTGATGTAATGCTCGGTGCGTGTTTGCCTGTATGATTACTCGATTTCTTTTTCGCCTTTGAGTAACATTCGGCCGTGACAATTTTTAATCCACAGGGTTGAACTGTTGTCATGCGCAATTATTTTGTATCCAGTTACAAAGCAATACCAAGCAAAGCAATGTCACATTTTACCGATTCCTTAAGACTGAGAGAGATGGAAAATCTGGTTCAGGAATATTATATATTATTGCCTGAATACATGGGTTTATGTGCCCGAGAGTAGGTGACAATCTGCCCGACGCCAGGAGGGCAAATTGTCTCCTGCTGCGAGGGTACATAAACCCATGTATTCAGGCAATAATATTTTTATTACATGCATCCTTACAGTTAATGCTATATGACATTTAGTTACGTGCAGGACAGTTTCAAACAATTTTATCATTATAGACCAGCATCAAACAAATTTTAATGGAAATCAAAATAGAAGTGCACGCATGGATAGTTTAAATCTAGCTTTAACCGTCTACTTTGACGTCGAAAACGTCGAAGAGCTTCACTGGACCGGGTAACCATAGAAACTGGTCAATACATCGTTCACCGGACCGTTAACTCCCCGGATGTTCCTATTCAAATCAATGCCCTGATTTGCAACTCACATCATAGGGGGTTGTAGAAATGTCCGTCCCCAGGGTAAGGGGAAGGGGTAGGGGTGTCTTGGTCTCAGCACAGGTTCTTCTTGATATAGTTTATTTTATTTTAATACGTTTGACTATGATATGTATTGCCAATAAACATTTATACTGACAACCTTTGATGTCTTGGTCTTATGTTAGCACTGGTTTTGTAACGTTTTTCTCCGTCCGCGTTCGCTGTGTAACGTATTTGTCCTTTGACAATCTTACGCGAAGTTTTGTCACTGTGCTGCGTCTATTATCTGATGCGTTTGATTGCGTAATGCGCCAAAGCAAGCAAAGGTAAATTACTAATCTGTGGACGCTGTCACCAGATTATCACCGGATTAACTTTGACAAACCTTGCTGGTGCGTTCGTTGTTGACTTTGCCAAAGTTAATCCTATGATAATCTGGTGACAGCGTCCACAGATTAGTAATTTACCCTTGCTTGCTTTGGCGCATTAGGCAATCAAACGCATCAGGTAATAGGCGCAGCAATAGCACAGTGACAAAACTTCGCGTAAGATTGTCAAAGGACAAAACGTGACACAGAGAACGCGGACGGAGCAAAAAAATTACAAAACCAGTGCTAACATAACAGACATCAAAGGTTGTCAGTATAAATGTTTATTGGCAATACATATCATAGTCAAACGTATTTAAAAAAATAAACTATATCAAGAAGAAACCTGTGTAAGACCAAGACACCCCTACCCCTTCCCCTTCCCCTGGGGACGGATATTTCTACAACCCCCTATGCTCACATCGAGGCATGTAATAACCGGGAAAGGAGACGTACAGAGTCCAAAATTCATTCGACTGTCTTCACAACACTTCGAAAGAATTGAGATTTGGTTGTTAGTACCAACCAATTAATTAGACCACAAAAAAATAAGATTTGATAACGTCGAATTGGAAATTAACAATGAAATTCGCGCGAGACATGTTTGTTATGTGGCGACTGCTCAAATCATTGACGGTGATATATTGAAAGGCCGACAAATTCGCCGATCAGCAGTTCTATGCTGTATGTTACAAAAAAACTAGAAAAATTGCACTCCCATGGGTATCATGTCAAAATCAAAGTGACCGTAATTACAGACGGAGCGGTCTGTGACTTCTCGCCATTGGCCTCTCGATGGACGACGCGTAAGTTGATATAGCCATACCCTAAAGACTGAGTTC
>LD345187.1:210409-235929 GCA_001465055.1 Ptychodera flava | reverse complement strand
CACCCTTCATTACTCTCTTGCTGTCTTTCTCTCTCACTCTCTCTCTCTCTCTCTCTCTCTCTCTCTCTCTCTCTCTCTCTCTCTCTCTGGCATATCCTTGTTTTATTTTGACGACATTTATCTAACGGTTTCAGGTCACTGCTCAATGCAACGTTCGTGTCAAGTTCCCGTATCGGGTATGGTCTCTGTCGTCACTCTAATATTTAGCTTTTTCCTGCCATATTCAATATCAGACTAAAAAAACAACTTGAACAAGTTGATAATATATTGCGTTTTTCGTATCGAAAGATGGTAAAGTTCGTAACTGCGACATGTCACGGCGTGACAAGTTATCACCATCGAATGTAGAAGCTTCCCAATGGACATATTGAAATGCACAGGCAACTTCTTGTGTAAAATATTGTCAGATAATTATATAAATTTCACTGCCGAGAAAGACTGTGACTGTTCGTACATGGATGTCTATTTTTGTACATCATTGGTTCGTACAGCGGTCTAAGGCTCAAAGTTGCGACCATTTTAGTCGCATAGGGGACCAAATTTTATGAGATCGCGACTGAAGGATTCAAGTGAGTCGCATTTTGCGACTGATCTTTTTCAAGACATTTCTCTATAGACCATAAAACCCAACGTGTACTTGCTCAGTGCTCTCAAAGAAATGACCCCAAAGGCCGCGGACCCCAAAATACACATTTTAAAAGACTCCTTGTCTGTGCTAAAGAGCACAGTGCTGCCAATGTGTCTGTAGCTGTGGAAACGCAGCTATCTTTGGCGGGGTAACGTGCGTCTATGCGGGTAATCAACAGGTTAATCCCGCCACGCCTTATGATGACCCGCATAGATGCATGCTACCACGCCACGGATAGCTACGTTTCCACAGCTAATGTGTCTGCTGATGTTATGGTGATCTTGATCTGTCAAAATATCCCATGAATTATTGATAAATTTTACAATAATGCAATCAAGTATCAGAAGCAGTTTTAGTGCTGTCACATCACTTTCAATTGAACCAATCATAATCTCAGCATAACTTGTCAGCAAAATAAAGCTGACAGATGAAAGCAAGCCAAAGTAACTCGTGAGTGCGTAGTGAATATTCCCGTTAGTGAGGTGCCAAGCCCGCCAGACCGTTTCTGGAAATCGTCCTTTTGAAAGTGTCGATTGAAACATCGATCTCAGCAAGTTTGAACTGGATTAGCCAGTTTTATGAAGGTTTCCGTTTTCAGCTAGATGTAAATAGCAAACAAATTTGTTGAAATATCACAGTATTGTTTGAATCTGGCGGGTAGCGACTGGAACTATTTAGAACAGACTTTTCTTAGCGATTGGCCCGTGTGATCGACAAACACTGGGATTTAATGCGCATATACTTTTTGAGTTTTCGTTATCTTGCCTACAAAAATCCATCGAAAGTTGATAGTTGTTGCATTTATATTCGGGGTTTTTGTTTAAAAGTAGTTATCTCAGTGCTGCTACCGGCTTAATTCGTCCCCAACCCCCAAATAGTACTGCTGAAAGTTTTTGGCGCTATCTGCAGAACTGAGTTGTAAGCTTATTAAATAAGAACGGTGCACACTACGTAACACTAACCTTAAAACCGGATCGCACAGTAACAAATGACGGAAACCGATCAAGCAAGTCTCGACTGATACTAGACTGGCTGTAGGCTATTAATCCGTGGCATTTTCCGGCCAACGGAATTTTCATGTCCAAATCGAAGAAGCGATACTGAAATATCGTCAAATTTCTTCCCTTGGCTTTCGTTTTCTTAGGGTCGGCATATCCAACTTTGGATATTACATGTAACGCCGTGCTTTATGCGGCCAGTGTATATTTGATGATGATATCAGAGAACTAAACGCGTATTGGCTTGAAATCAAGCACAATATATATTGTTCCCATGAAACAAGTGAGGAGATGCAAAGACCATCGCTTTCCAATATTCTTGGAATAAATCGAATATCGAATTTTGGTGTAGAACAGGAAGTTTAATTTGTTTATTTTTTATTGTGGTGTTGACCTTGACCTCACTTCTTTGAAATCTTTAGTATCCATGCATTGTTTTTTTTTCCATTAGCTTGACCAAGTTTGCGTACTGCATTGGAAACATGAAAATCAAGTACAGCTTAGAGGTAGGAAGAGACCTCCGTGAGTTCAGGGCCAGATGCACAACAATTACCATGCTTAGAGCAGTATCTTCTCAGGCTGCGCTCTGACAAGCCTGGTGCGTTGGGATAAAAACAGGACATGGCGTTGAATCCCTTCCAAAATTAAGCTATGCCATTTGTAATTACGACATGCCTATCGTAATTACAGCATGACATGACGAGATGCAAAATGCGATCATTTGGACATGAAGACTTGACATTCTTACATGAAGAATGACAGAATTTGACCATAAGAATATTCAATGCGAAATTACATTTGATCATGCGCAATGAAGACGCGCGATACAACATGCAGACATGCCATTATGCGATGCTGAATGCGGACATGGCATTGTGCCATGCAGAATACGGACATGAGGTTATGCGATGCAGGATGAGGAGTCGAAGCTTTGAATTAGGCTACCTTTTCCAGTAAACTAGGGAGTCACCTTATATCTACAATGCCCTGGTGAAACATGGCCTCGAATGAGAGTAGCCCATAACTTTGCTGTACTGTAGCTCGAGGTTTTGCCTGGGCATTCTGTTGCCGGGCTCGAAATTAACTTTTCCCCCCTGGTAGTCTACTTGGGCTACCATTTGCTGAAGTTGATAGCCCTGTAACAATGGCTAGTAGCCTATGTATATTTTAGTTCAAGGGTACATCTTTTTTTTCGTTAACTAGACAAGAAAAGTTTTTTTAAGATTCTGCCAATGAAGTGAAATTTCTGGTCATTTGATGTGAATACTTGCACACCTTTAATACTCAAGGATACAGGTATAATGGAAGATAGTGATACTCAAAAGTTTGGTGACCTATTGAAAAACCGTTTCACTCTTAGAGTTGTATGTAAATTTTGATAGTCGTCATGACAACAACACGACCTTCTCGGCACTGTGACATACTGTAGCAGGGCTAAAAATAGACTATGGCCATTCTGTTGGCAGGAGGCATTCCGTGTAATTGTGATTCGTACATTTTGATCAAAATGCAACGACAATGCGTTTTCATTGACCATCATTTCCTGTTCCTGTCATTCAAGTACGTCAGTTCAAATATTGAAACTTTGTTTCAATGTTCCACAGCAAGACGGGTTGTCTTCGAAATTTGCATAACAAAGTCATAGTACGGCCTTTCTGAGTTCAGCTAGGTTTGAGTGCGTTTAGCTCGTCCCAACGTGATGGGCATGCCAACTACTGACTGAATTTCAGGTCCCGGGCTTTGGTAGTCCGCGTGGGCTACCATTTCATGGATTTTGGTAGCCCAAGAGAAAAGCTGGTAGTCTGTGGACGCGGGACTACCGCTAATTTCGTGCCCATCTTATCTTACGTATAAACGTAAAATAATCATGCTGTTGATATAAACGCGTTGTCGTATTTTTGTTTTAGTTGCCGCTGGAGAGCCTACATCGTGATTTTAAAAAATAATAGCCTCGACAGAAATGAGGTATCATTAATACAAAAGGTAAAAGAAACAGTCGAATTCCTCTGGTTCATCCAATCGATTATTCTTTCTCACACACGGCCATTCTCTACCGCAGCACGGCAGAGTTGGAAGTGCGGCGGAGAATGACGATGGTACTACGCTGTCGTGTACATGAGCACGGTGGCTGGAATGGAATGTGCTCAAGAGCGCCTCTGAACTGACGTCTGTTGTCCTGGCCTCAGAAATATTAAAGTATAGAAGGGTGTACTCATGTGAACATGGAATCTGACGATGTGAGTTACAAAAAAGGGGACGGGGGAGCAGATACTGTTACCCTCTAAAAAGACCGCAAAAGGAAGACGGTTTTTTTATATATTTGCAATGTAACTCACTGACGATAGAACGTAAAATATAGAATGAAAACAAAGAAAAAAAAATGTGAAAAGTACAGTAACCCCTGACCTGCCAGGCTTGTTCACGTTCAGTACAGTCAAAACAGAGTACATAATAAATGCACAGTTGAAAAAATATTTAGGGTTCTATTGAAAGGCTTTCACTAAAACTTGAAAAAAAACTTAACAATGTTATTCTTTGGAATATTATATTGGAAGATTTTTACTACAAAGTGAAATAAAACTTCAGAACAATATGTCCTTTCTTCTGCGCATAACGAAACCACAGAACGGCATTTGCTATATTAGCGTATTTTGCGACGTTCGAACATCCAAAGTCGCTACCGGATAACGGCAATTTGTAACGCACATAGTCAGGATTAGCGATGCATTTATTCTCGGTCATATTTCGAATATCTACTACATGTCTATCATTTTCATAACTTGATGTGTGCTACGATGCCATTTCAAATTTCATACGTCGTTTTCGTGACGGAAATGTCAAGAAATGATTGCACACCCTTATGTAAATATATATATCGTTATGTGAAACGACAAAAGACATGTCGCGCGAGCGTACGTGCACGTATCATGCGTCGTTCCGCCTCGTCGTTTAGCATCGAAAGAATGCGGTCGATGTGGTCGCTTGTGACGTTCATGTAGCCACGATCCCTTGATCTGTTGATGTAGCTAATTCGGCATTTCAATCTGAACGGCATTCTGTCATAAATTGTCTTACACAATTATCTGTTAACATCAAAGCTCGAATTTTCATAGTTTATTCAGATTATCACTTCAGAACGACAGAGTTTCCGTGGTCTAACCGTACGGTACAGAAAGTGCACATGGTGGGCGGACGGGATTCCGTTCGGGCGTTTCAGAAGGTTATATGGAGAATCTGGCCTTCCTTTAAATTTCCTTGCCGGTTAATACCATTTGGCATCTACCTGATGTCCCGCTATTTAGCCGAATTACTACTGTTTAACGGGTTTTTGTGTGC
Source organism: Ptychodera flava (assembly GCA_001465055.1). NCBI lineage: Eukaryota > Metazoa > Hemichordata > Enteropneusta > Ptychoderidae > Ptychodera > Ptychodera flava. The sequence continues at coordinate 230,967 of LD345187.1, read as the reverse complement.
CGAGAGCTGGTTTCTCACTACAGTCGACGCCATGTTTGTGAGACGTCACACTTTTGCACGTTCTCGTTCCTTCGTATTAGGGAGGCTTTAGTAATTACAGGGTGTGAGCCAGGGGAATTCCGAGTACAACTGTACTGTAAAGTGTGACCCTCCCCTATCCTTCTGTCTAAAATGTGACCCCCCCCCTTGTCACACATTCTAAAACTTGACCCTCCCAAACCACAGCAGTATTCTACCCCAGGAATTACTGAAACATTGTCAGCTAATTTACATAACGATGGGTTTAATTGTTATGTAAGTTAGCGACAAATTACGGAGGGGAGGGCTGGCGTTTTGGGAGGGACATGATATTTAATAATTTGAGGTCACCATAATTTGTGCAACAATAAGAAGGCAAGCGATGTGGCTGATATAGTTCTTCACTCCAAAATATCAATTTATAATAATAAAATTTATAATACAGAGTCTATCAGGCAAATTATTGACGATTTCCCCTAACAAAACAAGCTATATCTGTACATTACATATGTTTGATAATATATCCATATGTACTTTGCTTGATGTGGGAAGTAACATAACAGTAGGAAATTCGCCGATTTTTGAAAGAAGTAGAATTAATATGAGGTCGATATTGTTGAGATTTATTTATAGATTGAGTCACCTTTTAAGTTATTGATTGATTGGGGAATTTTGGCAGTTTATGGCAAGTATCGTTCCTGTTCGAGTTTTGTGAACTACTTGTACTAACAAGCTACGACCCTTGAGCGTAAACAGAATCACTGTTCTGAGCATGAGCAGAGGTTAAAGGTACCTATAGGTAAGCGGACGAGTAGGAGGCGGTTTACGGAATTTAACGGTACAGTTTGCCAGTAAAAACTGTACCGTTAAATTCCGTAAACCGCCGACTACAAGTTCGCTGACCGTGTTATACCACGAATTTGCCGAGTTTTAGAGCCTTGTTTGCACGCCGAAAGTTTTATTTGTAATTTTAGTGCAGTGCAAGTTGAAACTTTGGCAGGAAAACATTGACGCGTTTTGACACCTTGTTGAACGAAAGTATAAAAAAATAACCCATGATAGGATAAAACAAAGTTGACATGTGTTGCTATTGTAGTGCGATGACGTGGTTGAGCACCTGGTTTGATTTGAATTGTATTGATTGGTTAGTTGAATGAAGTGAAAAGGTGTTTGCGGATCGACGTTAGAGCCACGCTTTGCTCATTTGGGTCGACTACTTTGAGCAGCATACACGCAATAGCGCTGTTCACGGTTACAGGTTTGTTACTAAATATAGCTATACGCGCGCGACATCGGACACGCAGCTTGAAATGCGGACAAATTTTATCAATGTTGCATGTGTGGCTGTTTTTGCAGCTTGTACTATGAGTCGTGAATATGCCTTTCAGTATTCATTGTTACACTAGCAGTCGCCCACTAAGATGTGTTTTCGTCGTTTTTGCATGCGTAATTTTAAAAAGCGTAATCTAAAAATGCGGACAAATATTTATTTTTGCATATTAATGAGAGAACAGTGACGTAAACTGTGAACGGCCCTATTGCCGAGTCGCTCTACGTATATCGATATGGCGGATGAAGTACAAATGAAAGCTGTATCCGGTGCACTTCAACTACCAAAGCCAAAGATGGAAAAGAAAAGTCCCCCTGTCACGCCTGTGCTAACGGCCACAATCGGAAGACCAAGCTACACAGCCACGTCAGAGAAAGGCGCAACAGAAACTGCAAGTACAAAAAAAAAATACGTGTAGATCCACAATGACTGTGGTACTGCGTGTGTGTTTGCCTGTATCTAGATTTAACTTTACCAAAGGCGACTGAAACCTCTACATTCAGTGTTGATAACTGACTTTGAAGTCTTAAATTTCAGCTTCGAATGACCGTGATAACAATAACCTTAACACTGAAGTGATATTTGCAATCAATGCCGTTATTTCACGGTGACCTGTAATTGATTTTGAGATGTACAGACGTGCAAAATTAATTCAGCGATTCTTTTAAAGTGTCTTTACTCTTTACTTAATGGTGAAATAAATTTCTTCTGGTATAATGTCTCGCATTTGGTTTTTTTTACTCGTCGCCACGTGACTTTCTTTTGTTTAAAAAGTGTCCATTTTACAAGTTCTTTTGTTTAAAAGTGTCCGATTTACTAGTAAATCGGACAGTTTTTAACAAAAGAACTGTCCGATTTACTAGTAAATCGGACACTTTTAAACAAAAGAAAGCCAGGTGGTATATAATAAAATATTCGGTTATGGAAATTAGAGAGCATGGTTAGAACAATGGCCACGAGGCGGAGAGTGGTATAACTATACTTAACTTCGAGAAATGTACACATCAGAGAATATGTGCGGTATGCGCGGTGGTCGTCAACCCCATGAGGGTACTGTGTACCCACGAAAAACTCACCACGTTTATTACATTATCCCCCTCTTACAATATTGTCAAAAGACAGCGGGCTTACACTGCTTAAAAAACTGCATTACAAGAGTTAGACAATATACACAAAAAATATTGGTGCCGACATTGTTGAGTTGGAGATAAAAGACATTGACACCAAAATATACGCATTCAACACCTATCCGTGACCTATCATACAAACGAGGCAACGCGGCGAGCAATTCGAGTTGTTCATCGGGTTGCTCAACGAGTTGCCTCGTGTAACGCCATTAAGGTGCGGAATTGTGTTTTATCGGGGTTTTTTTTGCTTGAAGTTTGGAAAGTTAAATCAAACATTTAAACAGTAGTAATTAGGCTGAATAGCAAGGCATCGGGTAGATGCCAAATGGTAAACCGGCAAGGAAATTTAAAGGAAGGCCAGATTTGCCGAATAACCTTCTCGAACGCCCGAACAGAATCCCGTTCTGCCACCATGTGCACTTTCTGTACGGTAAGACCTGTAGCTCTGGTTTTGCCGTCTGACCCAAATACCCAGCCAAAACCTCGAGCTGCAGTACTGCAGCTATTAGTACCGGGTTACTCTCATTCGAGGCCATGTTTCCAAATACACTACGGCACTTTAAATATAAGGTGACTCCCTAGTTTACTGGAAAAGGTAGCCTAAATCAAAGCTTCGACTCCTCATCCTGCATCGCATAACCTCATGTCCGCATTCTGCATGGCACAATGCCATGTCCGCATTCTGCATCGCATAACGGCATGTCTGCATGTTGTGTCGCGCGTCTTCATTGCGCATGATCAAATGTAATTTCGCATTGAATATTCTTACGGTCAAATTCTGTCATTCTACATGTAAGAATGTCAAGTCTTCATGTCCAAGTTATCGCATTTTGCACCTAATCTTGTCATATCGTAATTTGATACGAATGTCAAGTGGCGGCACCGTGGACCAGTGGTTAGGGGAACGGACTCACTATTGGAGGATGGTGACTTCGAGACCCGGTTCAAGTCCCTGTAGATCCAGAGTAGCGGATTCACTGTTGGAGGACGGTGATTTCGAGACTCTAGGTCGGTGTTGTGCCCTTGAGCGAGGCACTTTACTCCTCAGTGCTCCATTGGGGTAGTGGGTTTATGGATACCTCATGGGTTTGCACCCGATAATGGACTAAACAAATAAAAAAAAGTCTTCATGTCCAAACAAATGAAAAGTTTTGAGCCTAACTATGGAGGAGCGATGCCAGATCAATGAAGCTTGGTTTGCATTTATGTATTTATTTATTTCAACTCTTTAGATGACTGATTGGTATATTTTCCGTTCGCCGTGTATTTAACTGCTGATACAAGACTTACGTGAGGCTAAAAAACAACAGGGAAGTCGAGAAAAAAGGTGTCTTGTTCCACCAATACATTGCTCAGTCATTGCCATGGCAACAGTGCATGACTGCGGCTTCAAACTTATTCCACACCCACCATACTCTCCTGACCTAGCATCCTCAGACTTTCATCTCTTACCTAACATGGAGTAACAGTTAGCTGGAAAGCATTTTGACGATGATGATGACGTCACATCCGCCGTTTAGGACTTTTTTACGACCAAGATGAAACCTTCTACAAAGCAGGGATTCGAGCGCTTCAGCACCGCTGGCAGACGTGTGTTTACCGCAAGGGGGACTATCTTGAAAAATAAATAACATAGAAACTCATTCCAGTAGGACTTCATAGTTGGACTCAAAACTTTACATCCAACCCTCGTATCTGTAACTTTTTCCGGAATCAAGAAGTGCCTCTATACATTTTGCTTAGTGTTGCCTCTCATTTGAATCGGACTCCCTAGATTACCTTGAAAGCTCAACTCATTTGAACTAAACTGCTTTCGTCTTGCTTGAAACTCATGAACGCATTAGTGTCGGGGCACAGTCCGTGTGTGTGTGTGTGTGGGGGGGGGGGCGGACTTGGAAGGGCCGAACCAGTTTTGAATTGGTTCCACTGCATGCTGCATTCGATTTAAATGAAGGCACTTTTAAGTCGAAGAAATCATACGTGAATCGGAGTCCAGTGCATTTGCTTAACTTGTGTGAATGGGATTCTATCTTATTTTATTTGACTCCGATTTTACTTCAAATGTGCCAGAATGTGGTTCAAAGTAAACAACCCATCATTAAAGAGACTAACTTTGCCCAGACAACATGAGACGTCAGAGCGCGTCATATCAACGTCATATGACGTTTCTAATATATTCATTTGTTTCCAATCATTGAGCCGGGGCACAGTACTGTAGATTTCCCAAAATTCATTATGATTTGTATCCTCAGAGATTTGCCAGAAAGGTCTACCAGGTCTCCCATGTGTAGACAAATTCATAGACTAGGTGTAAAAACCGTACTTTTAAGGACACCATTCTTCTCAATTCTCTCTTTAAATGATTTGGAAAGTTATGCACGATTGAGAGAGGAGATAGCATTTTTGTAAAGTTTTCCATTGATTGTGTCTTCAGCCATACAGAATAATGTGATGGAATGTAGGGAGACTAGTTGCACCTGTTTTTTGAAACAAAGGGATATTGATTTTTTCCAATAGAAATTACAAAAGAAATTTGCATTCTAAGTTTTCTCAGAGAATCATCCCTTCAGTTCGTCATAACTTGCTGCCTAAAAGTATGGCATTTGTAGTACCTACAGAATGTGACTTCCATGGTTGTTCAATGGTAATTTGGAAACTTTCACTGAAATTTATAGCCGTACTTTTACTTGATATTATTTATCAATTATTCTGATGCTGCACATTATTGCTTGCATACAGAACTGAAAAAGGTATAAGAAAAGTAACCTTCAAGGATACAAATCAAAGAGAATTGTGGGTAATTTATTGTACTGTGCGGGGCATCTATAATCAAAGTAAAACAGTTAATTTGTCACAATAAACATTTACCAAAAGAAAAGGATTTGTAGACGTATGATATAAAGACAAGCATGGGATCAGTGAAGTTACATGGGCCCAATGGAAGACCAAAATATTTTTATTGACAATGATTACATGACACAAGGATACCAATCACTCTTTTATAAGAGTAAATGAAGCAAGACAAATTAGTTTTAAAATGAACAAACAATATTTTTCAAGTAACACTATACAATGACATAGACAGAACAAACTCGGGGATTTACACAACAACAATAAAGTTAGAGAAATTAAAACTTGTGAAGTGTAAACTTGGTATTGTGTTGTGACATGAATGATTCTAGATGAGTTGCTTTGTTGGACTTTTATGAATTGCAAATTGTGTAGGGGTAATGACATGATCAGATTAAAGTAAATTAATTTGATATGATTGACATCAAAGGTTTGTCAATTCTATGCTCGTATATCAAATTTTCCTGACCAGTTGTTTTGCCTGAAAAAGCATCGTTCAATGTGTTGTTACGCTCCCTGGAGGTGAATTCCGCGAGCTATAATCGGTTATTAATTATGTTCAGCCCTTCAGAAATCTGTGGAGAGAAAAAGGAATATATATATATATATATATATATATATATATATATATATATATATATATATATATATATCCGCCAAAAAGTATTTGCGCACCTCGTTTCAGCCATGAAAATGTTTTGAAACCATGAAATAACATTCGGTGTGAATGGTTTTTAAGATAAAATCGCATATATTCAGTAAATTTGCGTGAAATAAAACACAAAAGACACAAAAACTTTGACCCGAGAATAAATCTTTGGGGAAAAATCAACAAGTGTCAACGCCGATGGAAGCATTACGTTTTCAAGGATGTCTGAATATTTCCACAGGTTTATTGTGTTCTCAACACGAACGGGCAAGCTTACGGCCAGCCGCCGTTAAACACCACCAAATCATTAAAATACACCACCAAACTTGACAGTTTGGTTGATACAGCGAATTCCAAACTCATCACCAGGTTGTCGTCGTAATCAACTCTCGAGATACACCATCAGTACAGTCTGCATATACGATACTGATTTTAAGGTAGAATGCAGAGACAGATAATCGGATTCTAAAAATTTACAATATTCTTTTGGCCAATGGGACTCATTTTGAAGGTAATCAGTAAATAAAGTTTTCCCTAAGGATAACATAGGGGATGGCGGCCATTTTGAATTTCACACAAAATAAGCAAAAATAGTTTGGTCTTATGACCACTGCAAACTATTATCATGACACAGTTGATAATTTTTTATCTGTAATATTAAAATACAAAGAAACAAACTACATAACATTACAATTCTGATATGTAACCTACTATATAAGGTTATACAGACATTTTGATGAAGGTTAATAAGCCTCTGTGTACCATTCTAGATCATCGACTCTGTCATACAGAAAGAGAGCTTTATATAATAGTGCAATAAAGGATGAACGTTGTCTTTACAAGTTGTGATGATCTTATGAGCATATTTCCCAGTAGTGAGAACCAACTTTTGCCATCTTGTAAAAATATTTCTATGCTAAAATTTGTTGGCGAGTTGGAAAATATGCTACAGCAAAATTGATATGCTTTGCAATGCACCTTTCATTGTATTCACTAAATTATTAATATTGTACACTCTTCTTTTTTATGTAAAGTACGATTTCAAAGGTAAAGATAAGTTCAGATTATTTTCATTTTATCAATGAATTCAGCAAAAAACCACAATGCATACAGTTAGGAAATCTATTACTCCAGATTGAAAATATGTAAAACTACGGTATATTATTGAATATAACAGGATAATTATGGATCTTTGCATTGAGAAAATTCACAAATTTCACATTTCTAATACAAAATACTAAGATAAGGAATAATGAATAATAATGAGGGTATCTCTGATAAGCTAAATATTGAATTTTGTAAGGAGTAACTCAAATGGTATCATTGGAAATGATGTTTTGACAAAAACTGAGAAAATTATAGACTTAATGAATTGCATAAGAAAATTTGACATAATTTGAATTTAACCGAATGAGGTCATCACTTTAAACTTATGAGCAAGATTTGACTACCGTGGGACACATTGTTGAAGAGAAAATGTTTTTTAAGAATATTGAGCAAACATTGGTAAACGATACTGAAATATTCCATTCTTATGCTCGTGTGACCTAGCTTAATGTGGGCAGGCCTAACAAGCTACATATTTCTCCTGAAAAATGTAAGACCACTGGTAATCAAAAGTAAGGAAAAAAATTTCTCAAAAAATTTGCATCTCCATAATATCTCTGAAAGCTAAATCTCTGATTTCTCAAAAATGTAGTCTGTCCTTAATTATAACAGTACTATATATAGTTTGACCATACCCTTAAAGTATCCTAAGCGTATATCCTAACAAAACAAAAAATTATGCCAAAAAGTATGAAAAATATGAGAATAAATACACTTAATATAAACATGTCATATCTACTTCGTTATAGTGTGATCTAAATTGGAGCACGTTTCACTTACACTATTTTTATTACGCCTACCGTGCCACCAGGAAATCGTCTACTTCTCTTCTTTAGGGTTCAAAGACAAGTATTGAAGCCTTCCGATTAATGAACTCTCTTCAGAAAATTAAGCTCGTAACCCGCTCAAAGTATATATTTTCTGAAAGCCAAGATATTGGCAAAAACTGTGTTTTGTATTACTTGACAGTTGTTAACATAAGGACCAAATGACAGTCAATTTGAATAACCTCTTATAAATCGGGGATTTTTTTTTGTTTCTCTGCCAAATGCTGCAGTATTTCGAGTCAAAATTAACATGATAAAAAAGTTGTCGGGTCAATCTTCCAAATGGTGTCTGAGATTTTTTAAATCTAGCCTACTTTTTATATTACATACTTTGAAATCTGTTAGACCAGAGATCAGTTAACGGTCACATAATTGTCGCGTCATAAACATGTTTTAGAGCCTACGATAAAAATGGCAGACACACTTTTAAAGATTGACATGGCACCTTTTGATAATGCTAATTTCGGCCGGAAATACTGCAGCGTTAATGCAGGGAAACGAAAAAACGACTTTAAAGAGGTTATTCAAATTGACTACTATGTGGTCTTTATGTAAACAATTGTCAAATAATACAAAACAGTATTTCCCAATATCTAGACGTTCAGAAAATATACACTTTGTTTGGGTAACGAGCTTAATTTTCTTCAGAGAGTTCATTAATTGGAAGAGCTCAATACTTGTCTTGGAACCTTAAGTTTAACTAGAATTATCTGTATCAAATTAAACAGAGCTGTACGATCTCTTGGCTTTCTAAATGTTTCTCTTTTCAATCTTTTTACTATCCTTGGCGTCTTATTGGGATTGTTGGTCATCATGAGCTCCCTTGCTATCTAGTTTATCACTCAACAGCGTTTCCCTCTGCTTCATTCTGATCATTCTGTGCAGGTCTTTGCACATGTTCGGTGTTATTATAACTTCTTAAAACACAGTAAATAGGAAGTAATGGTAAACAATACAATAGTATACCATAGCAAAAAACATATTTAATTATTGCACATATAATAATCCATATGAATGAGGAACAAGCACTAGGATTTTCAGGTATATATTTTTTGTGACACTTTGCCTTCTCTTTCATACGTTTTGACAGCTCAAAATGAACACAACTGAAAGTCCAGTCTTCACTCCTAATCTTTTTCTCAATATTAGAATGGTTCAAGATTATTTTTGTGTATTTCTCACAAAGAATGCTGACTGTTACATTAGAGCAATTACCTGGCGGAATCCATAGAGCTACTTCTTTTTCAAGTTGTTTTGTTTCTAAAGCTGCCTCATTATGAAGACGTGTCTTTTCCAACGCATTCTCCTCAGTACCCAGCAATTCCTCGATGGCGTTGTTTCCCACCAAAATAATGAAAAAGAAAAATGCCTGTATAATGGTGTTTTTAGACTGCTTGCGAACAACTGGTAACATTAGCGCTGCCCCGCCTAAGGTAGTAACCACCGCTTTAGATATATATATATATATATATATATATATATATATATATATATATATATATATATATATATATATATATATATATATATATATATATATATACACACTGGATGCACTCATTTTGACAGCCTCCCTAAATGTCGATCATACATAAATCTACTTGTGCTGTAAGTTTGTTAGCATAAGCCTCTGATAAATAGTGCATTTGGATATTTAATGAATTTCTCTAATCACGCCACATGTTGTTACTGACTGCACTGATGTCTACCAAACATCTGATGGTCAATGATCATACTTAGGTCTACCTGTGCTACAACTTTGTTAGCATAGCATATTAACTTCTTTGCATGTCTGATGAAGTGCTTTAATTGTCTATAAAATTTATCAACGCTGAATACCGTTGAATTTATTAAAACTTCTTCAGTGCATTGCTTATTTCTATCCTTATAGTTAGGTGGATATTATGTGAGATTAATAGATCTTTTGTAGGCCATACAGTAACCAGTGCCCTGTCATGCCAAGACAGAATCAAGTCATTTTTAAGCATATACTTTTGAGAGTGTGAGTTGAGAATAAGATCTCAGTCTGGATCGTACTGTTTTATTCGGTTACTGAAACTGACTCACAAGTTGTTACAATTATTAAAAAAAATGATAGATCTCTATAACAAAATGATAGTGTCTCGATGCTCAGTCTCGATTCTCATTTTGCCCTTTTTCTAAGACATACGGTCGTATATTAGTTTGATTTTTTATCTAATATGGCCATTTGTAGTCATTTTTAAATTTGTCTGTTCAGAGCCACGCTTTGAACTTCTAGGACTGATTTCAATTAAACTTGGCAGGAAGGCGTGGTACAAGGAAATAAAGATGCAAATTAATTGTTTTATGTGATGTGAACCAGTATGGCCACCGGGAGGCAATTTTGCTTAGATTTTTGTTAGGCTAAATCCACCAGATATGTCAAGACCAATTTCATTTCAACTTGGCACGAAGACAAGATATAGCTATGACATAAAACTATGACTATATATATCAAATCAAATACCCAAACTTACAGGCAGGAACTGTATCATTTAAAGGAATTGTTATAACCGAAGTTTGTTAGGCTGTAACTTTTGGAATTTTTAATCCAAATTGCTCGACTTCTTTGGACAATTTGATGTCGTCGAGAATACATTTTAATATTTAACCATTAGTTTACTTTATCAGTGCTAATACAAACCTCGCATTCAAGTAGACGAACAGAAAGCACCAGCATTAACGTAAAAAAGCTTAGTCGATCCATTTTGTTTGACTTCTGATACCTAGACAACAAAAAAACGAAAGACATTTAAATGTTAGATAATACATATGTATATGCATGTATGCATGCAGCCATCTATCCATTAAATAAATGGCAACATGGACTGAACATGTGTTATCGGTCACAAAACATAATTTTGCTGGGTAGAGTTCCTCAACCCTTTGCGCGCGGAGTTAGATTGGTGATCACATGACTTTGTCGGAAATACCCTACAGATCAGACCATTCTGCCTGTTTCATGTTTACTATACAGTCAGATGCGTGCTACAAAAGATGACGGTGGCCCTGCCAGACAGCAAGATGTCCAGTTTCCTTGACAAATAACTCATAGGGGAAAATAACCCATGAGAAAAAGTCGGGAGCTTGAATGACAAGAAATTTGGTACTTGATATCAGATATACGAATCAAGATTTTGTCCTCTTATCAACAACAACATAACAGATGACATGTTAGACCTAGTTAGTAAGATTTTAAACATGGGACTCCTGGTTCACTCTTAGGCAGAGCTCAGTACTGATCTGAAGAATGTTTTATTCTCAAGATTTGAACAGAAAATATAACAGATGCCCATTGGAGCACTGCTTTATTACTGAATATGTGAAATGGGGAGAGATAAATATTGTTAGACATAGAGGATGGCAACCGAAGCAGCCATGATTATTAAGACAGTATCTGAAATATTTACATCAGCACAGCTACAAGCGTGGCATCAAAAAGATTAAAAATGTCTTTACCAATTTGAAGAAAGAAAAACATCCATGTCGGATCGCGACTGAGAAGAAATTCGCAGAGTACAATCGTTATAAGAAATTACAGAATCACTCAGCAGCCGAAAGAGTCTCCAGCAGCAACCATTTTGGAGATGTCAGCGACCGCTGAGCAACTGCAGTTTGCACAACAGAGTTGGGAGTAGTAATCATTGTAACGACACTTACAGTAAGTTAGATCCTCGGTCAACGGTTATCAGGTCGAGGTGATCAAAAGGGTCAAGAAAGAGAAAGGCGTAACTGGCCTCGGATCAAATTTTGTTTATTATTGCAATTGCTTGTCAACATCAGGAAATGTCAGGACCTTTTTGTGACTGCAAATGAAATTTCCAGACAAAGGGTTATGAACTGATAGCTTTTTCTCTCGAAGAGTCAATCACCCATGCGACCTCTGGCATCCGGCTCTGTAAAATAAATAACAGCTGAACAATTCCTTTCGTGGTGCGTGGTGTTTTTATCTCCAAGTTTCGTGTGAACGAGCTGCGAAGAAACTCACTGACAACTAATACAACAAAATCTTTATGCAACTGTATTCATTTGCATGAATAGTGTTAAATTTGCATTTTGGCCTTTTGATAAGACATTTTAATGATCATTATGATCAACTGAATCGCCTGAAAAATAATTCTTTATTGCATTTCTAGTGCCGATGTTTTATCATTTTATACACCTAGGCTACACGTAGACAGAGCTATCGAGGTTACGTACACTGAATGCGCCTCGGGGGCAGAATTCGGCCTCGCAAACTTTTTCAATTCTTTTCTGATCTACCACTTGTGTGGTTAATTTTAAAGCTTTTGGTGTAAGAAAACTTTCACTGGCTAAGTTTTCCAAAAGTCAAAATTTTATTTTTTCTCCATAGAGTTAACTCAGGGATGGCGGCCATTTTGAATTTCAAATATCGGTAAATCTTGAGTAATTTGTTTCTGTAGTAGATAAATTTGCACGGTGATCCCCCGATTTAAATTCTTGATTTTGAAATAGATTATTGAACTATTCCTTTAGGAAGGTTTGAGCAAAAGTTTAAGTCTTGCACTTTCGAGGCGCATACTACCTTAAAGAGGCACTCCCATTTGGTAACATTTTTAAAACACATTTTTTTAATGCCAACGGTCGATATTTGACGTGGCAACTGCACGCGGATCGCGAGATATCGATCAAAACATGTCATTTCCCGAGCGTATTTTTCACATCCCGAAGTTTTACGATCGTTTCTGATTATGACGCGAAATCCACCAAAGGTTTGTTGTTGTGCTGATTGACGATATTCTAGGGAGTCCATAATAAGTTCGAACGACGCAATTTTACCTCCCACTGCGAAGACTTTATATACAGCATTATGCCTTTACCACAGGTCAGTTTTTGAAAACTTCTCCTTAGCTTTGTCGTTTTCATTATTCTAAATCAGTTGTATTATATTTTTAAGCAATACCACATAAACATAAGTTTTTCCGTGTTAAATATTAGCCGCCTCCGATGACTACATTTTGTCGTCTGCCACACAGTAGGTGTGGTTCGCCGCGCGCGTGGTATGCGTCTATGCATACCACGCGGTGGCCGCTATGTATCAACCGCACGTAACTGGGCTAGTCACCTATGCGAATTCTGGTGGAATCAGCAAAAATTGTTTTTCGTTTTATCACCACGTCAGTAAGACTCAGCTTTTTCCCACAGGGCATGACCGATCACCGAGGTAAGTGGTACTGTGGCGTACAGCAGCGTCAGTGTAGACTCGTACTCCATAGCTTAGTTGACAATGGCCCCAGTGCCAAACGTTCGATTTAGGTGGGCCACCGGAATTCAAACTTTTACTTTTTTGAAGACATATTGTTATCGATATCTCGCGATCCGCGCGCAGTCGCCACGTCAAATATCGACCGTTGGCACTAAAAATGTGTTTTAAAAATGTTACCAATCCATAAGGTAACAGCAAAACGTTTGAATTTAAAGAATGGGCATTATGAACGGCAGTGGGGACCCAAGAAATAAAGTGTGTTAAAGGGGGCCTTGAAAATTCCAGAATAAAATAAGGGACCCCGAACATTTCATTAAATGCAAATCATACCGAGAAAATCACTCTAACCGGGGTAGAAAGTAATGTTTAAGGTTATTCAATGAAACAGTTGTGTTTTGATGACCGATGATCATTTACAGTTTGTGCTTGTGACCCCCTATAAGGTTGACTCACAAAGTGTGGTAATGAAAAATAAGAGTAACAGTTGACTATCTTTGGGGTACAAAGAGGGTAAATAATGGGCTGGGGACAAGACTTTCAGGCAAGTAAATCAATTTTTATATTGATTTGTTGCATATTTTACCTGATTAACTCATAATATGTGCATGTTGATACCTTTTTATGAAATATCTCGTGTGAGACGGAAATTACCCAACTCGACGACATTCCATTTCAGTCAATTTGGATATGGGATTCTATTATAGTCTCATTGGTGAGAATTTTCCCTATGTTCGTGACAATCATGCTACCACACAGAACTCATCTTATGTTGGCGAAAACTAGAATTTCTCAGTACATAGCGGTGAGAATCACAGCAGCGTCGCACCATCGTTGAGGAAGTGAGAACTTTCGATTCCCAGTCACACATTGCTCTTGCATAGTGGATGTCTGCTTTAAATCATCATGCAATTGGGCCAGAAGGGCAGTTGGCTGACATAACCTCTGTGCACAATCTTTTGAAACAATCCTCCCAACGCCGTAGCCCTTGGTCTAACATCAAGCCATCTTCTTCAGACAAAATAAGTATGATTTTAATACTTACCATGGAGTTGTTTTCGATCCTCTCGAAATGTTAGCGTGCAAATTGCCTCAGATTTACGTTTCAGAAAGACAGAGTCAATCAAATGTGAAATCTATGAGAACTGATTTCTTGTAACACTGTTAACAGATAACTCATTAACTCGATACCATAATTTGCTCATGTGTTCGATGATATCACAAAAGACCACGTTTCAGGAAATATGTGATAATTAGAGGTGCGATTACAAGAGAGTTCTTACTGAAAATTCCGTTGGAAGATTATACCCATTATGCAGAGCGCAGGAAGTGACGTCTATAATTTAAAGCTATCAACAAGACATAGTACTGAAAGTATCACTTACAAAAACAACGCGGCGATGGTTAGATCAGACTTTGGCTTTTCTCTCTGTCCATAAGTTTTCAGTGAACCCCATAAACATTAGACCTCACATGACGACTCCAGGCACGTTACTATTCTCATACGTTGGCTTTTTCAGAAATGTGTTGAAGAGGATAACATGAATTGACTCACAAAACTTTTTCAAACATATACTCTGACCCTGTCTTATTATTGCCTTCAAAAGCAAATCCCACACGACTACTAAAAAGTCTAACATCCGACTTTATTTTAATGACATCAAGCAAAATAAAAAAAGCTACAAGTATGGCTGATGCAAACGCGTTCAAGGTAACTAACAATAGGCTTACTACAGGCGAAGCTAATTTATATGCACGAGCAAACTAAGAACTTACAATCAGTTCCAGAAACATACAATTATCCCATTGTTAAGGGCGTGGCTACAGTTTCAAGGGTGTGATGAAGGTTTCGCTTCTTATAAACATGCATACTTCTCAAATGTTAGTTTTGTCAAAAACAACGTTTCCGGTATTGCTAATGTCAGGATCAGAAATATATCGAAGCGCCAGTCGGGATCAAAATGCTATCGGACACACGTGAGGTCAATGTTATGAAAACCACTTTAGATCTTGACAAGAAGAGCATCATGTATGAGGATCTATCCATCCATCTATCTATCTATCTATCTATCTATCTATCTATCTATCTATCTATCTATCTATCTATCTATCTATCTATCTATCTATCTATCTATCTATCTATCTATCTATCCCACCCCCCCCTCTCTCTCTCTCTCTCTCTCTCTCTCTCTCTCTCTCTCTCTCTCTCTCTCTCTCTCTCTTTCTCTAGGGCGGGGGCGTAGAGAGCGCCCTCGAACGACGGATCTTTCAGTCTAAGTTGAGGAATTTTTCTAAAACCATTGAGTAGGTAATAGTCAATTAAGCTAATATTGATTCATCATACAATGTCTTTACCAGCATCCCTGTGCCATATATTTAGGAAAAAAGACAGATAAACAATTTTTAACATCGTAAATTGCACAGGCCCTTGCTCACGTCGTAGACGCTGGCCAAACCTCTGGTGGTGCCTTTGGCATAGTCCTCTGCTCTTTGGTCGCTGAAGTCTCCGGTACTTCTGCTTTTGGAGTCACCTCCGGCTATTAACTCTGTTTCTCGGATTTCACTTACTCCGCCTGGATGTTTTTCCTTCTCTGATTTTTTTTATTTACCGTGCTTATGGTTTTGCTGACGTAGTTGCTTCAGACACAGTCCCGATCTTTTTGTTGCTTATGTCGTCACCTTCTATATTAGGTTTAAATATATTTTCCCTCCCTTGTGCAAATGTTTGGTAGTAATAAGACCAGCACTCAAAAGGGCATCTGTTGTATTTTCTGTCTTAGTCTTGAGAATAAAATCATTCTTCAGATCAGTACTAAGCTATGACTGAGAGTCAAACGGAGAGCCCAATGAATATAGTTATACTAACAAGGTCTAACATGGAATCTGCTATTTATCACGTTAATGGTCATTCAAACTATTGATTTTTCCAACGCGTAATTTCCACTTGGGGTTATTTTTACCACTAGCAATAATAGAAAGCAGCCTCTGCCTTTTTTCAATAGGAGCATTGTCGGCTAAAGGGGCAAGTATCATTAAGGGCTTGAATACCTATTTTTTCAAATATCTCATTCAATGAACTTGTCTTGTCTTCTATTCGTAGTAGAAAAGACAATGTACGCTTTAATTCATAACCATGTAAACTTACCCATAGTATAATGACGAGTTTATCCCATATCATTTATAATTGTACAGCAAAATATCTTACAGGAATATGGAAAAACTATTACACCAGTCATTGTATGCTTATGTATACGATCTGGCAGGGCTTTGGGTTCACGAACTGGTTCCATAGTCAACTTGGTACAGGTGATGATGCAGGTTCAGGAATGAGTTCATGCATGCTTCCCACAGTGGCTAGTAGTTCCTTCCATTTCATGAACTGTACACTGCATTCGTGTAGTATTTTTATCATCATTATGACGAAATTTCATATGCCGAGAAGCATGTTGTAATTCATTGTTGTAGCCAACTGTTGGATCAGTGATGGTTACCGTTCTACTGTGTAACAGGTATAGTTGAGGGTTGATATCTAATTACACCTTCGTTTCAGTGATTGTAATTTGGTATCATGTTAGGCTTTTGTCTGCGCCAGTGGCCACAATAATACCTTCAAAGAGTTATTACTGTTTTCGTACCTTTGCTAATCCAACCAATCAGCCGACAATGTTATATCCAACTCCTGCCTGTGCGCGCATACCCCCTGAAAAGTTATTGCAAAGTTTTTGTGATGAGGAATTTGTTTTTCATGCCACTTTTATAGGCAACAACTTTGTAGGAAATGCATAGATAAAAGTTGTAAAAAATTCACCTTCATTCTTAAAATTAAACTGTCAGAAAAGAAGAAAGCATATGAAAATGTGAGTATCTCTATGGTCTCGGTTCGAACCCCAGATAAATTTCTTGCAAACTCTATGTACTGAGGAATATTTTCTTGACAGTTTGATAGACTTCTCATAGACTTTGTAGGGAGTGCATAGATAAAAGTGGTAAAAATTCATCTTCACTTTAAAAACTAAACTGTCAGAAAAAATATTTTTGAAGAAGAAAGCATATGGAACTGTTAGTATCTCTGATGTTCCGGTTCGAATCCCAGACAGTTTTTGCAAGCTCTTTGTCCTGGGGAATATTTTCTTGACAGTTTGATAGACTTCCCATCGACATGAAAAAGTGTTAGGAAAAGTAAATCTCCCAATGTCAAATCTTAACATTCCTGTCCCCTTGAAGACCATATGACAAAACTCTTATCAGTGGGTTTATGTGGCACCTTCAGTTGCTGGCATAGATAGTTTCAGCGACAATTTGTTTGCGAGAGAATTCAACTGCCGAAGTCAAGAAGACTTCCATACCTCAGGCATGGAACCAGAGCACTAAGAGAAGATGTAATATTGAATTTTATTGCAAAAACGTATGCGCTGTACCCCTGTATAATAATATAGAATTTATCAGTTTGGACAAGCAAAATTAGCAATATCATGGCTCAGACTTTTATCGACTCAAGGTGAGCTTGATCTACTTCCAATGACTGAACATTGTGGCGCTCGATCTACGTTTGCGTGTGTTATTTACGTACTCTGCTGATAATGAGTATTACATTGTTAAAATTAAGCACTTGACAAGAAGGTAAGACCCGTTACGCAATTGAACTTAAATTCGTTTAGGAAACGTGTCACTCGACACTTTTTAATACATAGCGGACGAATTATAAATGAATAGGCTACTCTACGAATCGAAGATTGTGTGACTTAAAAGTTTAACCTACGATGAAAATAATCTGAAAGAAGTTGATCGGAGCAAATTTATTGATTATCAATGAACTGTTCTGAAATTTGTAAAACGCATATCATGTTGACCCTGAAATTTTTGTCAATTGGAAATTGAGTTGCAATAATAGAGTAGGACCGTTCTGCCTGGATGTTTGCAACTGTTGTCTTGTAATATTATACAGTTATTGTATTTTTACTTATTTAAATATATTATAAACTTAACATATTTCGCTTTCCGTTTGACTCTGCCTTCTACTTTTTGACCCTTATTACATTTATCAAATTTGCATGATAAAGTTCCAGTCGTACGCGACAAATTCATTTATCGGCACTTGGCATGGCAACTTCACTGTTGAATAGATCTAAAGTGAACTAGAAAGCATTTGCAAGCCAAAGCAAAGTTCCAGAGACCAGAGCAGCGGAAGAAAAGATGACGAAGATTGGTGCAGAATGAAAGAGTGCTTGGGATTTTAATATGCAAGAACGTACCTATAGTGAGGACTGATAGCGGTTACAACAGAATATAACTAAAAGCAAGGCAGTCCAGGGAATTACAGTACACACATTACAAATGCCTACATGTACGGTAAAAACGCAACATATACATACGGGGGCGACAACGCACGGAAATGTACATCAGACGAGAGGAGACATCGGACCTAGGCCGTTGAACTTGAAAACCGAGGCCAAATGCATTTTCATTTGATTAAAAGCAATTAACGCTTCATCTGTTAAGAATTTTATCACTGACTAAAACAACTTTCATTGCTATGTCGCTGTTTTCACAAGATACTGACCATTTGATCTTGGAAAGTTGAGTTGCTTTGACGTGCAGCCAACGCATGCCGGTGCGGTGACAGACAGTTCATTATGCTTTGCCTAGCTCTGCATGGCAAGGCTGTGTGTTACCGGCGTTAAATGGCCTCCCACCACAGCCCTGCAGACTGATATAGAAAAAAACGCTTGTGGCTCCTCAGAAATACGGCGGGCAGTTTCTCCGCCGAAAACAGCCGATTTTGAATCCAAAACTTGCATTGATGTTCGTTTTCGAGCACACCCACTTCGCCTAGGTACACGATGTGCTCAGCCGCGCTTGTAAACTTACGCAAAGCCTACTTTTCTCGCTCTATGCGAGGGAAGCGTTCGTATCCGCCGCCATTGTTAATCTCATTCAACCCATGAGCACTCGGGCGAAAACCAGCGTGAGTCTAAACCATATGGAAGGCGTATGACGTAACAGTATAGCCACGTACGGCGAGTATTTAGAGAAAAATAAAAATCAAAAAGCAACAAAAAACAAAGCGAAAGAAAGCTAGAATTAGTAGCTGAACGCAATATGATAGTTGTGCAATGCAAAATAAAAAATAAATAAATAAACAAACAAGAAATGCCCGCGAAACCCGTCCGAGCTGAGCGATGACGTCATAAGCGTGTAACAATGCATTCTGGGTAATGAAGGTGAAATTTGTGTATAGCATGTTCTATGGTAGTAATACCGGAAATAAAGAAAGAAAGAAAAAGGAAAGTGAGCAAAAACTAACAGTTCCAGAGCTTGTCTCTGGTACTAATAATGATGCAGAGGCAAATTTTCATTCAGCAAACAATCAATTTTATTAATTATCAAGGTAGAATACATGACAAGTCTATATCCATGAGAAGTTATTGTACGGAAGTCGAGGACGTGCTTGATAGTTTGCACATTCTACTGCATTGTCCTTCCACTTGTTCATACATGTAAATAGAAGCATCACTTGACAATACCGATAATAGCCTGCAGAAATTACGGGAATGTGATTCCCGAAGGATATAATATATAATTGCGTTTTCTTGCGTAATAGCATGCTCGTTCCAACTCTGATGTTTGAGGTGGTGTTTTGCCATGTAGAAATCCTTTAAAAGTCATTGTTAAATCATCTTTAGTATACTGAAAAGATACAGCCATTTTAGTAAAAATGGCATTGCTTGAAACGCATCTTCAACAGTTTTTCATCTTTTACAGTATTCTTCCAACTGTTTTTATTATACCTTCGAACATTTCTTTTTTAAATGTTATAAAATAATTATACCAAAGTGCTTCCACAAGGGGAATACCATGGCTGTTCTATGTGGTAAGGCAGTCTTATAGGTCGGAGTAGTTATGCCAAATAAAATGCAAAAATCTTGATACTTATTTACAATAGTAAGAACAAACCTCGAAGCAAAAAGGTTTCAACTTCTGTACAAAGGCTCCTCAAGGATATTATAACCTGTTCGATTTCATATTCATCGATTAGTGGTCACTCTTCAAGTTTTGGAATAAAGAATCAAAATTATAAGCAGAAATTGGTGTTATACACTATGTTAACTCTATGAGAAAAAAATTTTCAACTTCTACAAAAGCAGAACGGGAAAACTTCACAGGTTTAAAAACCCGCACAAGTATACGACCACAGCATTATTGTAACCAAAACCTGTACTCAGATGCATTTAACCTTCACACTGTCAATGATTAAATCTCTTGAGCCAACACTCTGAAATCAAGATGTCAGAGTACAGATAGCAAATGATATTTAAAGAAAACAACATTAAAATTCCCAATCTCAATCTTTCACTTTCATGACAATTGTTATAAACTTAGGGACAGAGCACAATTAACGGTAGGG
>LD345187.1:171914-183686 GCA_001465055.1 Ptychodera flava | reverse complement strand
GGGATAACTTAGCAATACAATTTTTTTGACAAAATGTCACGTGACCTCGGTGACCTTTGACCTCAAATATACATATTTGTCCATAACTCAGTAACCACAGGTGCTACTACCTTCATGTATGATATGATGGGACACTTTATGACGCCACATATTGTACCTCATTAATTATGTGCATATCTAATTTTGAGCGAGCCAATAGAGCTAGAGGTCTGATTTTTGGTATATAGGGATCACTTAGCAATACTACTTTTTTTTTCAAAACGTCACGTGACCTCGGTGACCTTCGACCTCAAATATACATATTTGTCCATAACTCAGTAACCACAAGTGCTACTACCTTCATGTATGGTATGATGGGACACCTTATGACGCCACATATTATACCTCATTAATTATGCATATATCTAATTTTGAGAGAGCCAATAGAGCTAGAGGTCTGATTTTTGGTATAGAGGGATAACTTAGCACTACAATTTTTTTGACAAAGTTTCATGTGACCTCGGTGACCTTTGACCTCAAATATACATATTTGTCCATAACTCAGTAACCACAAGTGCTACACCCTTCATATATGGTGTGATGGGACACCTTATGACGCCACATATTGTACCTCATTAATTATGCACATATCTAATTTTGAGCAAGCCAATAGAGCTAGAGGTCTGATTTTTGGTATATAGGGATAACTTAGCAATACAATTTTTTTGATAAAATGTCACGTGACCTCGGTGACCTTTGACCTCAAATATACATATTTGTCCATAACTCAGTAACCAAAAGTGGTACACCATTCATATATGGTATGATGGGAGACCTTATGATGCTTCACACTGTACCTCATTAATTATGCGTATATCTAATTCTGAGCAAACCTATAGAGCTGGATGTCTGATTTTTGGTATATAGGGATAACTATAGGATAGACATTTTTTGACCAAAATGTCATGTGACCTCGATGACCTTTGACCTGAAATATATGTCTATGTCGATAAATACGTAACCACAAGTGCTATGTCCTTTATATTTAGTAGGATTGGAGACCTTATGACAACACATGCTTTACGTCATTAATTATGCACACATCTAATTCTGGGCAAGGGAATTGAGCTAGAGGTCTGATTTTTGGCATATAGGGATTAATTAGCAATCCATTCTTTTTCAAAATGTCACGTGACCTTATGACCTTTGACCTTGATTATACATATATATGCATAACTCAGTAACCACAAGTTCTATACCCTCAAATTCTGATAGGATAGTAGACCTTAAGATGTCACATCTGGTACCTCATTATTATGCGCATATGTATTTCTTGGCTGGCCAATACAGCTAGAGGTCTGATCTTTTTCCCCGGTTTAGAACCATAACTTAGACATGCCTCATGTGTTTCAAATTGGGAACAACGGCATAGACCTATGTGCCCATAGATTTCAACATATACACTCCAGTGATACTTCTTAATGACCACATTTCCCTGCCCCATCAAGACTAATACTCCTATTACAAGTGGGGACTATGTCATTGACAATGACTTGTTAAACAATATTTTTATACATTTTTATTTTACATTTACTTGATTTTGACTCACTTTCGCTAAAGCTACCGTTTGCGCATGCGCACAACTGTAGGACAAAATCTGAGTTGAAGACTCGAAACAGACGCCATCTTGTTTCTCAGTCGGGGCATATTTTTTACGTTGTAAACGTTTCACTGTGTATTTCTATATGTTCTATAGTTATGAAGTTGACAGTGATGCACTTTTGCGGCTGTCGTGCATTTTTTGGTACGAAAGGTGCCTTTGATCCACTGAAGAATGATGGCCTCCGTAGGCGATAAACACCGGTACCGGCAGGCATATCAGTTCTACTGAGGAAGTAATCCACTGGCCCGTATAGGTCAGGGGCTCACTTAGGAGAGAACCACTTGATTTCTGGGAGGTATGGAGGATTTTGAGAAAAAAATTGTCACCAGGTGAAATAAAAGAAAAAATTCAGCCTATAATGGCTTGAAAAAAAAAATTCTCATAATAGACAGAAATAAAAAAGGAATTGTCACAATGCACTTGAAATGAGCAAAATTTTGGAAACTTCATTCTTATTTATTCTTTGCTGGCATGCTGCCATAGGCAGTGCAAATGTTTTTACCACAAGCAATTCTTATGTGTTTTTTCCAGCACTTATGATATAAGCATTCACTACTTTACACCTCGGTGCACTCGATGTTTTCCTTCCCTTTTCTGACCCAAGAAATCATATTTCAGGATTTCTGTTGCAATATCTCAATGGCGTAGGCAATATCTAGATGGGACTATTTGACTTCTGTAAATTGTGAAAATTTAAAACACAAGACAGGAGTCAATAAACTAGTGCTAAAACCAATATATTATTCTCTCAATATAAATATGTTAGAAAGATTACAAGTTGACAATGAAAAATTGAGGAACAACAAATATAATGAAATACAATGTGTGAGCCTTGTTTCTCTGACCACAAAAAATAACATCTCCCCTTAGAACCTAAAAGGAATTGACTGTTTTAAAGAAAAGCGGGTATAGTATAGTACTGATCACTGTTGATTTGCCAAAAAAGTGTTCCACAATATAAAGTTGTATATATACTAGAATTTCCATTTTGTTTTCATTTGTTGGAATGTAAAATGAATACATGAAACCATCCTGTGATATGTGAAACACTGGCTTAAATTTGAAAAATTGCACTGCTACTCCATTTGAAAAAAAAAAATTGATGCAGGTCTGACAGTAGAAATAAAAAAATGCTGTCTCTCTGACAAAAAAAAAGTTCCCATACCCACTTCCTGCATACCCCCGAAATCAAATGGGTCTCCCCTTTATACGCGCATGCGCATATAACAAGTTAGTGTTGTTTTGCAAGGACTTTGAAAAAACAAACCGACGCCATCTTGTTTCTCGGTCTGGCGCGAATTTTGACGTTTTAAAGTTTTTAGTGTGTATTTGATGATGTTTTGTAAATATGAAGTTCACAGTGATGGAACTTTTTGTGCTCTCATGTATTTTTTGGCACAAAATGCTCCTTCGATAGACTGAAGAATGATGGCCTCCGTACTCAGTACTCACCCGGTACCGGCGAATCCATTGCTTAAGCGAGGCAATCCCACCGGCGGCCCATACTAATAGCTGGGTGAGAACGAGGGAACGCTCTCTCCTTTCACCTCCATGTCATAACAAACTAGCATCGTTTTACGTTGATGTACTGTCCTTTCGACACAGCGATAACTTTTAGTTTTCTGTTGCTTATTTTGGGTAATTTCATCAGTTGTGCATTGATTTTGACATCATTGTTGACTTCGATCACTAAAGACAGTGTGTGCTTATGTTGACCGATTTACAAAGGAAGTACGCGCACTTCAGAATCACGGCATAATCCGACATGGTAATTTGGCATGATCATCAGATCATACATGATCCGAGATTGCACTTTAGCACGGTCACGATAACTAATGTGGTTTGTTTCATTGTTGTTTAATACCTATATTTCCACTAAAAGACCATTAGAATTTCCTCCTGGCTACTTGAAATCGTGCACTGGCAGGCATGCATGTACTAGTTGTCAACATCACTATGCTTGAATGTAGTAGACTCTTACTATGAATATATCGACTGTCACAGCCCTACGTACGATGCCGTGTGTTCCGCTACAGCTAATCGCGATGATTAGCTGTAGCGGAACACACAGCATCGTACGCAGGGCTACGACTGTCAGTGCATATTGCATATATGTGCAAGTCACTCCGTATCATATCAAAAAATGTAGTATTGCGACGTTTGAGCTGCCAGAAGCCAGAAGTTACAGTTTACGAGAAAGTTATCTTACATGTAAAACTCAGTTCTACTGTGAACAAAATGCAAGCTATGTTGTATAACTATCGTGAATAGCATAATATTTTGTACCGACAAACTGTGGTCAGGATGATACTGTCCAATTTTAATATTTGTCTCTTGGCACACACCAGATACTCATGACTGTAAAACAACATTGCCATATAATTGTATATTCGGTTTTTATATTTAGTTTGCTTTTCACGATATTGTATTGTCCTTCCCTGCACTACGTAATTCAAAATTAAATATTGTTTTTGGCCTATACATACTTGAGGGGTAAGCTTTTTTAGTCTCATACATTAAAGATGCACTGTTGACCTACAAAGTCCAAACTTTTTATCATTGTATTTTAGATAGATGTACACTCCAAATACTAAGTACAAGTGTGGTGAGTGTAACAAGAAAATGTTTTTTAGTTAATAGCCCAAATTTATTTTCTATTTAATGGACAATAAATACATGTGTAATCAATGCCAACAATCCAGTTTAAGTAATTTGATTTAGATTAGCCATTGACCATTATACTAAAATAGTTTGTGGCTCAATTTTCTCCCCTTCTGTATTATATAAGTTCACCGTTTCCTGTTTTAGATATTGTTGATCCTTTTGAGTCCCATCTCTTATTCTTAATTCACTTTCACACATATCAAGGCTGTTGACACTTAGAATCCACACTTGAACTTATGCTGGAGCAGTGACCAACCAGTTCAAATAACTTTCATTTATGTCCAAACAATAAGACGTTTTGCCAAATTTCACATTTATAGCAAATAATAAACAGTAAGGAGGTACAAAGGACGTCGGTGCCCCCGGGCCCCATGTTTTGCTTCTAAATCAAAGAACACTGTTTGATAGATATTACTGTACTTTTTAACATTTTGAAAATTATTTTGTGCATTTACATGAAGTTTATATTTTTAAAAAGACTAATTTTACAGTTAAATGATAAATTTAGGGTCTAATTTTTAATTTTTAAGACAAGACATCACAATTTTTTGTTGATTGTCCTAATTCAGCTGTCCTGGCAATGCAAAAATGTGGTATGCACACTGGGATCTGTTAATCGTTTGCGATAAAATAAAAATTCTGCTGGTAAGTGCAAATTTCGCAAAATGGGAGATTTAGTGGTTTTCTGTCAATTTTGGCATGTATTTTTTCAAAAATTTTGCGTGGGTACCTCATATTTTTTTCATATCTTTTATCAGTGTACACATAAAGATTATTTCAAAAAAGTCAACTTCAAGAATGTCCCGACATTTTTTGGAATGGTAGCGTACCTCCTTAATTAGCATGTCGCAATTTCAGCTACACAGCAATTAGTATCTCACAATCACAGTAAACCGATTTAGCCATGAGGGAAGAGTAAAAAATTTTGAAATTTTCTTGGGTACTAGTACTTTGTTCAAGAGTAAAAAGAGGTGATAGATACCGATGGTTTACATATTTCTGAATAGATTTAAGGTAAATTTTAATATTTTAATATCAGATATTTTATTTGCTTGAAAAGTTGTTTAATTCAATTTAATTTTATTGAATTAATTATATTAAGTAATTTGTCAAAGTTTATTGACTTCAACATTAATATATCTCAGTCTTTTGTTCCTTACTTTTAAGGGAAGGAACCGCATCTTTCGATGATTTAAAAAAAAAATTTTGTTGCACTTACAAAAACATTCAACCACAGTAAATATCTTGTTGATATGCCATACTAATACCTGACATTTTGCTAATGAATGCAGCAAGTCAACGTGAAATCGTCGTCAACACACTACTATACCTGAGCGAACTTTTTCCTATTTTTCAGTGACTTTTTATCTCGATATCTAATGAAAAGTTAAATTTACCCCTTCAACAAGTATTATCACATGCACATACCAAGTTTGTCGTCTCCGAACAAAAAATACGGGCTTTATTCTCTGGTCGATCTACGTTACGGAAACCCGCGTCTATGTCATCAATTTTGGTGCGTAGGACCTTTTATGCGTCGATCTTCGGTCTGCTCGTCAGTGTAAACAAACAACATGGCAGCCGGTATTTCTCCCACGAACAAAAGTGTCTGACGTGAAAATATCGTAGACATTAGTCATGATTACTAGAGTCTGACAAAATACATAACTAATTCCTCGTGTTTTAGTTTTGTCGCCAATATGCATGGGGGTCGTATTTGTATAGACCCTGCCGACACCTGAACCTTCGACGCACGGTGTACTTTCATCAGTCATGCGGTCGACATTGCAACAATAGGGTCAAGTGCAGTGTCCAGGCCTCAAAAAGTCATGTAATGCTATCGACATTTTCACAGACTACGACAATAATAATCCGAACAATGTAAACACAAGAGTGTACCGCCTGTATATTCCGAAGGAATTACGTGAATAATTTGCGGAAACAACGAACTCGAAGCTGGTCGCATTTCCGTGGGTTCCGTAAGCATTTTGTATGTTCCTCTTCCGGATACAGTCCAAGCTAACAGGACAAGCAGCTAGGGCTGTCAATCAGTCAGGTGAATTTTTGGCATGGAAAAGAGGAAAATAAATTAAGTACACCTTTTTGACTTGCTGAAATAGCAGAAAGGGGTTTCATCTGCATTTATAATAACGCTACTCACTAGTAGATATTACGCACAATAAAGAAAAACAAGACCCAAATTAGGAAAGTAGCATATATATTAAAAACAACAACAACATATCTTTCTAGGTGATCTTTTAAAGTAAATACTCACATTATTAACGGCATTCTTGTTAAAACCTGACAGTATGAGAATATTTATGATCTCCATATTCCCATTTCCAGCGGCAACATGAAGTGCTGTGTCACCATCCTGTTTGCAAAACAGAAAATTATGACAACGTAAAAAATAAATGGCCCATCGTATAAATTCGTAGTCTCTGATTTCAAGAGAGACGACGTTCGTGTTTATTGCTTGAACTCTCTCAATTCCATGATTACGAAATGAGCAAAACATTTAGTAAGCGCTATATAAGTCATTGGATCTTTGTTGAATTTCTGTCTTGAAGTAGAATTATTGTTTTGGAGGTTTTGATAAATAGGCGAAGCTAACAACACAATTACGTCTGCATGTCACAAAATATTGCGTTTGTACTATATATCAATGAAATAGCTGCCCGTTATCCATCATGGAAACGAACATGCGAATATGACCGACAGCAACCAATATGTTCTTCGAATGTCTTCGATCAGTCTTCATATTTCCGCGTAGCACCATACAATACTTCAATGTTGCCTTTCCTGCACAGTCGAAGAAGTTACTATTCGGTATGGTTTGAATGTTTTTATTTGATCCGGATGGTGTTAAGCTGACAGTACATCCTGTATACATATGAAGCGTTTATATTCTTGTGAAGTACATTCATATCGATTGTCAAGAGACAGCTAGTTTTGAATGGGGAAACAGTTGCCACGTCAGTGAAAAGATAGTTTTAGGTTAAATCAATCATCAAATTTATATATATATATATATATATATATATATATATATATATATATATATATATATATATATATATATATATATATATATATATATATATATATATAAGTGAGAGCAGAGCAATCTAACATGTAATTAGATCAAGAACAACTCAAACAAAGTCAAAACTCAGAGTTTCACGGCTTTCACCAATCGTCAGACTATAAATTGTATTTACGGCAGCCATCATTTTTATGGCCTTGGGAAGGGGTTCGAGTTAATTGCATCAGAAACTCTGAAATTTCGAGTAGCTTCCCTGCCATTTCTGATGAATTTTAGGAACCCCTCTCTCTAATACCGGACTTTTGATCCCCCTTAGAAAAGTTCAATGTCAAGACGTGTATTTTGAAAATTTACAAAAATACAGCTGTAGTAAAGACCTTTCATATCCGCCTGTACGTTGCTAGATTATCATTGGTTATCTCATGACGGTTGAACAAGGTGAAACCAACAAAATGAAATTCAAACTTACAACAAAATACAGATATAAAAACTCACGCTATAACCAATATCCAACCGTGTAGTATTTTTTATTTTCGATGGGTATCATGACAGGGTTTTCACTATGATATTTAGCGGGGTAGAATTTGAAAGTAAAGTGGGAGAACACGCAGGAAGCCGAGGGGAAAGTGTCAGAGGAGGTTGTGCCCTCGCTTGCTTTGAAAAAAAATGAGAAATTGATGTGTGCATTGGTGCAGTCTTTTGCAATATGAGGTGTTTTCAATTTGTATTTTTACGTAGTAAAAGTGTTAGAACACCCAAAGGGGAAGAGTACGAGAGGGAGGTTGCCCCTCTCGCCTATATCAATTCTAGCATCTCTTTTACTCGCAGATTTGATCCTAAATCAACAACCGTAGAGATATTAATATTGAATTGGTGATTAAAAACGCTTCTTTAGTCAGTGTCTATAGACCACTAAAGTCCACCTCTGCAGTTGATAAAGATGTGAATCTATAGTCGAATTTGTGTATATTGAAAATTGGGAAGTAGACATCAAATCAGGTCCAATAATCGTTATCATTCAAGGTAACTAAGAAATTTACCAGGTCCAAGGAACATATTGAAAATGATAAAGGCAATGGGGTCATCTTGAACCAAAAAATAGTGGTTCAAGAACAATTGTAACAATTGGGAACCATTGTAATGGGTGATTTCCATGTAAATATTCTTTCTAAGAGTTGTATAATCCATTACTTTTGTAATGATCCATTCAAATTTCACTTGTTACCACTACATTCGTTATGACACAGCTTTCTTTATTAGATATTGAGAAAACAACGGGTTTTGACAATGTATCCCCAAGCTTCTTAAAATAGGTGCAGCCAGCGTTGCTGATTCCGTTGCAATTATTTTCAACTTGTAAATCGTAAATGCCTCCTTTTCTGACCGTTTTATCTGTGCTAGGGTTATACCTACACACAAAATATCGTCAAGGACAATGTGCTGGCATTCGGTTTGAATAGGTCCATTCGAGAAATATTTAAACCAGAAAAACAAAAATGACAAAAGCAAAGAAGGTCTGCAACCTAGGAAAAT
Organism: Ptychodera flava; assembly: GCA_001465055.1. Lineage (NCBI taxonomy): Eukaryota > Metazoa > Hemichordata > Enteropneusta > Ptychoderidae > Ptychodera > Ptychodera flava. The sequence continues at coordinate 174,801 of LD345187.1, read as the reverse complement.
AATCGCAATTATACCAATTCATAATCCAGAATGCCAGTAGGTCAGAATTCGTAAGACAATAGTTGTAAACATAGACACAAAACAGCACAGAACAGACAGTCAATAGACGGTATACAAACAAAGTCATATTCATGAAAGAGATATATATGGACCTCTGGCTAGAAGACCAAGAAGTGATGTCAGGTGTTTCGAAAATAGTAAGCGCATCCTGCCCCACATGTGGCACCCGCCATATATCAATCTATAAGTCAGATAGGTAGTGGTCACTAACTAAGGCTCAATGTCACCGATGTCATCAGTGATCATTTGTCGAAGAGAGATATTGTATTTATCTACCAGCTTGCGATACCCGCCAAAAAAGCGTTTGAATGTAGAGACAAGTCTTGCTCTGGTGTAACCTTGATTTAAGAGTTTGTAAGAGAGATGGCCATGTCTCTCTACAAATCACTATATGAACTGCATGCTCTAGCATATCGAATAAGCTAGGAAATGTATACCCCATAAGCTGGTGAGAGTGGAATATTACTTATGAGGTGTGGAAAATTGATGGTACTAAAGTTGAAATCATCTCTCCTGTCATATAGCCTAGTAGAAAGGTGACCATTCGAGTCAAATTCAAGTAAAATGTCCAGATATGAAGCAGAAAAGGCCGGAACATGCACATCAATTTCTCAGCAGAAACTACATACATATGCATTTGTCAATAAAAAATCTACCAGAGAAGAACTGGCAAAAAGAAAAGGTGGGAGAGTGGATACAAATAATGTACAAAGGATCAGGTAAAAAAAATTCTACCTCATCAATCTTCTGGACCTCCCGTGAATATCAAATGTTACACCCCTTGTTATTGACCATATTTACATAAAGAGCTACGATGACCAGATGGCAGGAAATGTGAAGTTTTTGAACCATTTACAACCAAGGGGATTTTTAATTGATGCCATCAGTGCTACCATTCGAATGTAACAGCACTTAAGTTAGTTACAGATAGTGAAATGCTTTCTACTGTGGAAGTGGATATGACATCTCGAATTATCCTTGATCCAATTTTCTTATCAGTTCTTGTCTATTTTACATGGAAAAGTTGCAAAAATTGGTCAGTAATGAAAAAATTAACCTCAGCTTTGTTTTCTTGATCAAATTTCATTACAAATTGATAGGTCATTTAAGTTCATAGACTGAGAAAATTACGTAAAGTATACAAATTTGGGGGTTTCCAAACACTTTGAGCAGGAGATGTATCTTAATACATACCTCAGGACTTTTATACCAAATTACAAAGCTATCAGACAAGTATTTTTTGAGAACAAGTTTTTGTGACCAAAAATGACATAAGAGTCTGAAAAATAAAAATTTGCATACTTCAGGACAATTTCCACATATCCAAAAATTGTCATTCCTCGGCATTTGTATACCAAATATAAAAGCTGTCTGTCCAGCAGTTTTAAAGAAAAAATATTTTTTGAGATTTTTTGACCAAAAGAGACAAAAAATTGCCTCAAAACGGTAGAAGGGTAACACCCTTGCAAACATCCAACCAAAGTTTGAGAGCAATTTAGCCTGCGGTTTTGGAGAAGAATAATTGTTACTGAAAATGAAAAAAATAACCAAAAAAATGCAGCAAAAATTCAAATTGAAGATATCTCCACAATACACATAAACTTTATAAAGTCCACCTAAGATACTTGCATACTCATTTTTAAAGCAATTGAGTTAGTAATTATTGACCATTTTACCATTTTATAAGCTCATTTCATAATTTTGGCAATGCAAACTTCATTTGAACAAAATCTCATCTATACCCAGGATGCATGCACACATCAAACACAAAGCTAAAACGTACAGCAGTTCGCGAGTTTTCGATGTTGACGGACATACTTTACGTATATACATACATGTACTCACACATACAGACGCAAACGACTTAAGCTCATACGGTAACCTCACACTGGTATACCAAATGTGCGCTAAAACTGGTCCAAAGCAAAATATGGATAACTACACATCGATTTACGCTTCATCCGCTCTTTCTAAGACTTGTTAAAGGCATGTTTGCAATATTTTTTTATAATAATCTCCACTTGAATAATCTATTGATTGGTTCTCAGTAAGGTTTTGGTCCATTCATGCCACACAACTTTGATTAAGCTTACGGATTAACTTTTACAAAGAGTTGATGAAGGTCTTTACAGTAGTTTGATGTTTTGAAAGTTGTGTAAAACTATTGATAATGTTGATCATGATATCCTTATTAGAAGGTTGTCTATTTTTAGAGTATGGTTTATCACTGACTTTGTTTTGATTATCACTGACTTTGTTTTGCTCTTATTTTACAAAAAGATGTCAGTTTTCATGTTCTGTTGGGGAGAATTAACATATACACGTTTTGTTCCACAGGGGACGATTTTAGGCCCTCTGATATTTCTTTTTTACATAAACGTCTTTCCCTTACAGCCCCAATACCTGCGAATGTGTAATAAAATGATCTCAAAATATCCTTAGTACTCTTATCCTAAGTTTTCTTTGAATAAGACCAATTAAAGACTCAAAAGTATATAGCACTGTCATACGTGTTGAAAGTGGCATGTTCATTCAAACGTTTTAACTTCATTTAAGATTTCCCGCCATTTTAAAAATTCTAATCTTTCATGTGACAGAGAAAATAAAGATTACAAAATGTTGGTTATCGCGTATTGTGCATTCAAGTAAATTGCATTATGTTTGTTTTCTTTATGATCACCATGTTTATGCGCAGGAAATACTGCAGTTTCGTACTTTTCTAGGGGCGCCATTTTACGAGTGCGGCATCCGTTTCAAGCGAGCAGTGATACTTCTTTAAACTTCCTTCAGTTTAGCAGAAAAACAAAAAAGTCAAAAAAAAAAGAAA
>LD345187.1:155931-171759 GCA_001465055.1 Ptychodera flava | reverse complement strand
CTTCCTTCAGTTTAGCACATTTATACGAGCCAGCTTTGGTTCTTTTGAAAATAACATCATGAAAATAATGCATAAAATTAGCAGCTATTGGAGCCGTAAATCTCAATATAGGTTTTTGATTATCAGCATTATGTGTTTCTGGGGTTAATACGGATGATGTTGACAAAGAAAACTCAAAATGATGTCATGCCCATTTATTCTTGGGTCATAACTAATGCAATGTTTCTTAATGCAACTGCGACTACATGTTGTCGTTTCAAGTCCAAAGATTTATTTTTGAGGAATTCTACTGTCATGCTAAATGTGCCCTTTCATGACTCTGACATTTTTTATGTTTCTCGCATATTCTTCTAGATGTTGAGAGTGACAGTACACTAAGTTTGGACAGTCATATTGCAATCTGTGAAAGAAATTGTCAGCTTTGTTAAAATTATGGGTACGTATTCAGTATTGCCCATTTGGATTTATAAACATGAATATTTTGTCAACATTTATCCTATTCAGAATTCACCCAAGTGTCTAAAAGATGGTCAACGTTTTCAACCAGGGAGAGTGGCACGCTGAAACCGTGTGATTACGTTAATCCCCCATGACGGCACAATTTCGATACATCGTGTGCCACCTTTCCTAATTAAACAATCGGATTCCATCTTGAGAACTAATCAATCACTGTCGCGCGCTGTCCCAACAACAAAACAATAAAGGCATCGGCGGAGGATGGCTGTTAATTTACCTAGCTTGCAGCCAACGTAATCAAAGGAACGACATTGCGAAAAGAGAATAGAAATGGTAAATCTCATTTCTTGTGCATAGTGGCTTTTCAAAGAAACACAATATTGCGATAAAGCTGATACAAGCGAGAGAGTGTTTGCGATGGCTTATACTAATTTGCGGAACAAAACGGAACGGAATAGTCATATCAGATAAAAAATAGTTTCTCATTATTTCTTTTTTCGCCCACTAGATTTTGGAGCGGATCAGAGTGGAATTAGAATCTAACATTGAAATTTGAATATTACTAAAATCTCGTCATTTTTTAACCCTAAAATAATGCATCTGCTTTTCGACTTTTCTTTTTTCCCCATTATGAACTTCGTGACTAAGACTACTAATGAGAATTTTATCGCACAAAAACACATTTCGGGAAGAGCAGGTATAATTAATAAAACATTTCATATATAATGTTCTCAAAATGAAGTGCACGTGCATATTTTGTGCATGTCAAATATCATTCATGAAACCTGTTATCTTTAATGGTGCAGAATTTTCACATCTAACCCCCTTCCGGGTTAATTAGAAAATTTTGGAGTCTGCTGATCTCAAAGCTGCATTTTCTAAAACTCAAAAGTAAATTGATTTCACAATTTTTATCTGATATAAAACATTTCTTATGAAATGAATCTGCATCCATTCTTCAAATGTTAAACAGAGCTAAAGTAGGAATAGTATACAATAATGGAGGAGTAAAATTTCTGTTTTAGATCTTGAAAAGAATGGGGAAACTTCTAAAATTAACTTGTCTGATTTGTAGGGTTGAAGAAGTAAATTTTATGTGAATCTAAATTTCTGTTTTATATCTGAAATTCTATTCTTTTCCGCTCCAAAATCTAGTGGCGAGAAAACATAAAATCTAATGAAGAGAAACTAATTTTGATTTGGTGTGGCTATTCTGTTCCGTTACGCTAATTAGTGTCAGCCGTTTGCGATGATTATCGCGACGGCCATCACCACTAGTGTGGTGATGGCCACACGGTCAGCTTTGTATTTACGTCGTGGGGTCAGGGGGCGTTGAGAATTCATTTTGCGGATTAAAAAACATCTCACAAACAACTTTCTTCAAACTTCAACGTCTATTTGATTATGTAGAGTATCGATAGGATTCAAACTCACGGCGTACGGCACTCCATGAAAGCGAAGGCATCCCTGTCAAAATAGTTCGCACAAATTCCCACCCTAAATAATAGAGGTAATAAAGGTTGTTACAATTTTCTGAGTGCGATCCCTCCACTCGCTGGGGAGTTCATGAAGCACTCGCACTCACATACTCACACATGTGGCCATGCTCTGGGTAGTCTGCTAGATCGACATATTTTCTGCTCAATCTATCGATCCCGTACTCGATCTGTCCGCCACTGCAACCAAATACTCCCAAGGTGTGAAATCAATCGATCTACATACGATCCGGTGTTTCAACTGGCCATGCGCTCACACAAAACATTCAAAAATACACTTCCATATACCTTATTGAATCACAAAGTTAACTATCTTCTCGAAAATCACGCCGAGGAACGTGTTACTCGCACCGTCTTGAGGAAATATAATTGGTCGTTTTGAGGCTAAACGTACTTAAAGTGAAACACGATCTACAGAACGATATGACGTAATTTATTCTACTGCTGATTGCTTTATTTGTACAGCACCAGTGACGTATTGCAATGACCTTCGTTTTGGTCGTTGATTAACCACTTATTATCATATACCTCGAGCAACGATTAATTGTAAGTCTATGGAATAATGCCTTTACATCTATGTAATAATTTACCGTATCAAATCCACACATTCTTTGTCAAAATATGGGCAAGCGCATGTATTTCAGAGCTAGCTTCATTCAGGTTACTACGTGCATTGCTATCAGCAAATGTAATGATCGGTAAACAAAGCTAGCGTGAGACTTTAATATCTCCTCGTTCTGATTGTAAGAGCGACGGTGAAGTTAGCGAAAGTCGGTGATATTTCTTAGGGTTTCACATGAAAATCCAGCGTTAACTGAGCATGCTATCAAAGATGTCTGCGTTAATGAAAGATATAAGTAGGCTGAATATGACTGAATAAAAATTACATATGGGCCAAATACAGCGACCTGATTGGTTATGAAGTGAAGGAACCGTCCTTGTGGTATTCGCAATATAGCACCGTTGGCACACGTACGAGCTCTCGGCAAGAGCAAAATTAATTTTTTGATGTTCATTGCCAAAATTTCAATATACTCGGATTTAACCAGTTTACTTCATATATGCTCGAGCTAACGCTCGTGCATATATGACTTGAACTGGTCAAAATCTCCTTATATACTGTTGCTGGACGTGCTTTCCTATCACCATGCCAAAATAGACCTTTTCTTGGTCACCACACAATGCAGTGCCTTTGCTGCATCAAATACCGTATACACTCAAAACAACGAAAACATAAGTCTGATTTTGTTTTGTACAATGAGTTGTTGTACAAAAATGACATAAATATGCCTTGACAAAAGTGACTTGTGTAATTTATATTCATCGGCGACGAAAATATAGGTCACGACGTACCCTGCTATAGCGTTCCATGGGTAACATATCCTGCATAAGCTTATATCCTCGGCTGAAAAGTTCTAAGGCTGACGTACGCTGCGTATACCCTGGCGCGCACTGCGTCATGGAACCGGTAAGAGAACCATCTACAAATAACAGGAAAAACTTTAAATTGTGAAACTTTACTTTTGTTCGTCTGGGGCTTAAATATTAGAATATATTTTGTAAACAGGCTTCATTCATTAAATATAAGAAGAAACCTCAATGAACACTAGGATAAAGAGAGGCCGGAATTTATAAATAGCTGTACGGGAAGACCTTTTTAAGTTACAATATGTTATTATAGTCGTTACTGATAAAAAACCGATCTGTTGTTATTCTCTCCTGATTTCGATCGCGCTCCATCGAGAGAGGCGGCCATTTTGTTTGTTTACACTGAGAATTGCCATGTCAAGAGATGTCGCGTGTGACATCGCTATCACGCCACGAGCTCACCACCTGTTCGGAGGTTGACCGTGCAATGTGAAAATAGCATATTTGCTTGAGCTGTCTAAAATTTAAAAGAAATATAACGGAATAATCGTTAGATAACATTACAAGATTCAACAGATTATTTCCAAATTTATCTACCCAAAATATCCTTGTTCCTAAAAGCCTTCCACATTTTTATACCGGCAGCATAGCATCGTAGGCGGAGAGCGGCAGCCATTTTTGCCATGTTTTTGCCATGTTTGCTTTCTTTACCATCAATTAAAATTGTAGTAATGTTTGGGAACATTATAAAACTGCTGGCGTTTATCATGCAGATCTCGACATTTACTGGTAAATATTAATGCTGGTATTTAAAGTCACCATAATGGAACGACATGGGCAAGAGTATATGATGGTTATATAGTCCCCCGTATTCTGAACGAGCGTGGCTGCATCGCGGACTAGTGAATCCGCCGTAGCGGCCGTATCCCGCGAGGGGGCTTCGACCGCCACAAGAGGAATTACTCGTCCGCGACGCGACATACATTTATCACATGCATAGACCCTCTTTTTCGTGAAAACACCTTTCAGACATGCACGATATTTCACGCTTACGCTCGGGAAGAACGACAAGAACTATTTGTAAAGGATTTTAAGAGCTTGTGTTATGCAGCCATGGCTAGCTTACAGCTGACTTTACCGCGTTTAGCTACAGGCCCTACACTGCAAATTCTTCAGGCTTGAAATATAACCACTTGGTTTGTATTTGGCTTGCGGATGAACCAGTGTGTGTATGTTTGAAATATTTCAGTTTGCCCGAAATCCACTAAGATTTTTTGGTTTGAAGTCACGCCACTACAAAGAGTATGAATGGCATGTATTCATACCAATAAATAGGTGGCTTATTATCAAACTCGTCATGGCATAAATGTAGGCCGAATAGCTTGTTTTTAAGCCTGTCAAAATATAATTTTATTGGTTTAAATTTGAGCCACTGGCATCGTTGGTTTGTTTATATACCGACAAATCCATTGGCTCATCTTTAAGCCAACCACAAGTGGCAACTTTGTGAGCATGGTTTAAGTTTTAACCGTTCAAGCACTTGAAATTAATCGGCCTGTTTTCAAGCCATTGTCATGACAGTCACTGGTTAATATCTAAACCAGAATCACGTCACTACATTGATAACAGCGAGGACGGTGCGCATCAATGCCTGCATTCAGTGTGACAGATTGATTAGCTTTATAATTTTGTCATACGATACAATTTTTAGGAAGTTTTCAATTGAACAGAAGATATGAACTTTCTTCAAGTAGGCCTATGTGGGTAGGCCTACATGAATATCAAAACAATAATTACAATAATTTGAAGGAATTAATTGACAATACTGAAATAGCGTTGATCACAAATGACATCATTTTTCTTCATTAACATGCAAAAATAAATGTCGGATTGTCCGCATTTTCCGAGAGAACAACGGAAGTAAAAACCAGACTATTATTAATGATAGAAATTGTAGGTCAGAAGCATAATTTAACTCTAATTCACAGGGTTTTGATTCACCACTAGTAACATTGTGAAGTACTGAATGTTTAGAAGTATACTTTTTGTTAAAAATTTAAAATCATCTCTTCTTTATCCCAGCGCTGACGTAAAGGATTTTTTTACGGCAAATGTCAAATAGCGTCCAATAATACCAAATGTTATTGTACTCTGCCACAAAGTTATTTGACTCCGCATCCTCTGATACTGAAACTTACTGTACAACGAAACTCAATAGGTTATAGAAGCAGGTGTATAATAATCAATCACATGAGGGGAGCAACTTGCATGCACCTAGTTTATGATACTGAATGTTAGTCTGATGTATAGAAGTAGAATATGATTAACATAATTTACCATTTTCCTGATTGTTAAACAGGCATCAAACTTGGGTTCTCAAGAGTGCCTTTTTGTGGAAAAACTGCAGTTGGACAAATGGTCATGGTTTTGATGTAAGTATTGCTTGTTGAAAAAATTTGTTACTATAATTCAGTGCAAATTAGTAAAGGCACATTAGCTGTAAGTTTTAGCGATTTTCAATCTTTTTTTTTGTGTGTACAAACTGCAGTTTCGATAGCTATATTGTTAATCTTTCAGTTCCTGTCATTGATGTATTAACGTTATTAGTCAGCCTTTGACTTTGGACCTTACTGAGCATGTGCGGAGTTTTCCCGCCAGTCTTTTTTCTAGCTTGGAGCTGTGAGTTCCTTGTGAAGTGTGTAACAGTTTTGCTAAGTTCATGCTGTTGAATACAGAAAACCTCACTCTTTGGGAACTTATCAATATAACAGTCTCTTGAATACCAATATTCTGCTTGACAATGTACTGTGTACATGTTTAACAACCATTGTTGTTGTTGACAAATGAATTCTATACACCCTTTGCGCCTGTCGTCAAGGGGCATGGAACTATGGGAAAATACTAACCGGAAGTGTGGTAAAACATACGACGACTCCTATACTTTAATACGGAAAGGTGCGATTTTCGAGCAAAAAAAGTGAGTGAAATACGAAGTGCATATTTATGCTAAAACAAGAAAACACCTAATTGTACATGAGACTAGCTAGCTCTGGTAAGTGTTCGTGTGCATTGTGTAACTCCGTAATATTTTATAACTGTAGATATCGGCGACCTTCGGCCTGCGAAGCGGCAAAGTTGTAGACTCATTACGAGAGCAGGTGACGCGTACTGTGTCACACTGCCCTGCTGACCGTAGCGCCGGTATGTTGACCGTGTGCTTCCCGTACCCAAGGGACCCGTAGTAGCACAGCGGAAACAAATTTTCCCGAACGTTCAATTTGTTTCAAATATTTCAAAAATAAAAACACAGCAATCAAAATATAAGTCAACAAAGTTTGAATTCGTTAAATTTTGAATTTTTTACCTGTAATTCTGAAGATTTTGACGTACCGGCAATGTTATGCTGTCATACGTTGTACATAGCGCAGTGAAAGTCTACAACTTGCCCGTTTCGCCTGTCAAACATCATCCATATCTACAGTTATAAAATATTACTGTGCTAAACAATGCACATAAAACACTTACCTAAGCTATTCCCATGCACCACTAGATGTTTTCTTGTTGTAGCATAAATATTCACTTTGTATTTTACTTTTTTTTCGCTCGAAAATCACACCTTTCCATGTTAAAGTATAGGTCGTATGTTTTACCGCACTTCCGGTTAGCATTTTCCCATAGTTCCATGCCCCCTCGCAACAGGCGAAAAGGGTGTATTCCAGACTGAAATTTGATTTTCAACAATAACAATTCTACATATACACATATGAACTTGTTTGATAATGTATGTTGGACATTCATCATGAATCATTGAAAGAAGTCCGGGTCCCGTATCAAACATGATGTGCAATATGGATTCATCGTAGTCATATACCAATATTGTGTAGTCATACTGTATGGATAAGTGATTCTATGTGTGTCATAATAACCTTAACGGCCTTGATACCGGTTTTTCGGTTGTACGGCGGAAGGACCTGAGCGTGCAGTTATATGTTATATGATGGACAATTTTCATGCAAGGTGGGTCGGAACTTTGACGTGCTAGTACCGATATTAAATTCTGGAAACAGGCTTAGCCTGCTGTATTGATTGTTTTGCCTTACCAACATTAACTATCAGTTGTCCATTAGTAAAAGATTGTATCTCTTTATCAAATTAATATTATATAGGGCTCAGCCCTTGGTGTCGCGCCAGGGGTTAAGATTGGCAATGTTATTTGTATTGATTCATGATAAACTGTAATTGTTACTTCATAAACGTTTATATGAAAACTATGCCCAGTTTCCCTCTGATGAAAGCAGTTCACGTACTTACACGACGTCAAACCCTGCAGCAGGGCAGGTATAGATTTTCTGTAGCGTGTAAAAATTTTGGACAAAAATTGGCAATTTTTACAATGATAACAGCCTATGGCGTTAAACAAGGGACGTATTATGCAATAATTATCATTGCAATGGTAACCGCACTGCCCACCTTCCACTTGCAAGCTGAAAACTATAGCGTTCCGTCTAAAAACTGGCAATTTTTGAATCTAATTATTGACACAGGGGGCGCTCTTCTATAATTCAATCCCAGCATTCTTTGCGTATGCCCCCGTTCATATGCACGACAGTTTTCTCCGTTTATCTATATCAACGATACTTTGTATCAGCGACAAGGTGTATAATAACATTTACTGGCTAATAAAAGAGGTATATTTTATAAAAGGCATGTTATATCATAGTAATTTGTTTCGTATTTGTTTATTTACGAGTACTCAAAAAAAAAACATGGCGGCGCCCATCATGAGAAAGAAGGGTACACTTCCGGTTAGTCGCATAGTATATTATGAATAAGCGCATGCGTAGTCAGTAAGCCGCTGGCGCGACTATTACTATTCTAAGTACGGTTGCACTGGAAAATGAATTGACTATAATCCTATATCGAATAGGTAGCGCAGCACCTGGTGGCCGTTACTGATACAAAAACGTCAGCAAAGACGTCGGTTAAATGCAGATCCCTCTTGTTTTCATCTGATCCATACGATAGGACAGCATTTATAACACTTTCCTTTATAAAACATTTCAGTTGAACTGTAACATTTCGAAGACTGGCCTACATGTATGACTTTTCGGTAGTAAATTCTAACTTCTTGGAGCACGCTTAGTTAAGGTTCTCAGACCCTGTGCAGTAGTGTTGTAGTTGAGGTTTACGCATGGACGCGGGACACGTAGGATATCTGTCGTCATTCATTAATGGTACAAGCACACAAGGAATGTAACGTCAGTACTGATTTCTCAAAATAACAGCAGATGAAAATACAATACGTTGTCTGACAAAGAAAATTTTCCATGAAAATGAGATGCTAATTACTTTGAGTATTGAAAGGCTCTTTTCTGCATTTTGTTCACTAGTTGAATGATTTTTTAAAGTTGCATTACTCCAAATAACGACTGGATTATGCCACAGTACAAGATCTTTGCAGGTGAAAAGGAAAACATTTATGTAAATTTCTCAATAAATAAATTCTCTGACTCATTGTAACACTCAGCTTATCAATGTGCCAATTTAAGGAAAGTCAAACCGTCTGAAGTCACTCCTACGATTCTCTCAGACATAACACAAGAAATACTGGAATTGTTTATGGAAATATCCATTTTTCACATCTCTGTTCAGCATTAAGGTGATTCTGGCTAGACCTTACTTAAATTACTTCGCTTCTTTTTGTCCAGATTACCATTTCGTTACTTGTAACACAATTATTGACATATGTCGCCTCCTTTGGAATTGAAGATTGAACTAAATATGGAATGGAAAGCCTTAGAGATAGAAGGGTTTGTTCATTGCAACTGTAAACTTATATGTTGTCTGGAATCTCAAGAAAAGTAATTGAGTATTTGATATATCACTGTCTACTCTATCAGGAGAGGATGGGTGCTATATGTGACATGTGTGAGCGATTAGACTGTTTCACAAAACTTTATTAATAACTAATGCTGTCAAATCAAAATCACAAAATAAACTTTTGAGTAGGTCTCCGGTGTTTAAGTGATACACAGTTACTCTACCCACGTGGGGTAGAGTAACCGTTAGTGATAGCAATATTACCAATTTATTTTTTCATCATGAACGCGTCAAAATCAAATGATCCAATATCATCAACAAGAACTGTACAATCTTTTTCTCTTGCAGTCTAGTTGTTTTTTTATTTTTGGGTGTCTATGTTCAGTCTTGTAATCTTTGAATGCCAGTGAGGAAGCATAATAAAAAAAAAATCAGATTCAACTAATAGCTGCCAATCATCCTTTTGCGCGTAGACCGAGTAAAAGATAATACTTTTGTTACTACATTTGATCTCTCGATTATTCAAGATTTTTGGCTCACCTTTGTCTTGAGGTTTTTGTGTACGTTTCTACTTAAGAGCACATTCACTGTGTCCAAATCACCTTTTTCAGAGGCAAGGTGGAGTGGAGTTTGCCGGTTCTGCGTGACAAAAATTTAAATATATTATACAGCTTGTCAGTCATGCCAATGTTACTAACTCTTGCCCTTAAGATGATTTCTCAAGTGTGAAATGTTTTTCAACTCATGGCACAGAAAAAAGTCATGGTGTATTTGCAGAGACAAGAATTGAGAAAATACTGTTGTGTAGACTTATCAATGTAAATCGTATCCCACCAAAATTAGAAATTTTATTATCCAAAATATTAAAAACAAGTTTTCTTTCGTTCTTAGACACCTACAGATAGTATCACGTTGTCGCACATAACACCTACGTACTTGCAGGTGCTAACATTAACCTTATTTAAAGTATTTTTGCGAGTGTTTTCCGTGCTTTTGACAGAATAATTACAGCAAGATTATTTTTTGTTAGTGTCATGTACTTGTAAATATACTGTTGAAATATTGCCTCTGGTATTAAACTACAGTGAGCAATGCCGGAATACATACAATATGCATTTCATGAGGAGAGGTAAATAAAACGAATCCACTACAACGTCAACAGTAAGCAACTTCAGATTTTGAGAAGTTCACAACAGTCGCAGCTAATAAATGAGTAAAAAACGGTAATGATTATCTTTCCATCTTCATATTTCTAACACAAACGATAATTGATAACCGCCGAATTTGCAAACAAACTATAACAAAGAAAAATAGAAATTAACTTACATCTATGATGGCATTAACATTGCATCCTTCTGAAATTAATCTTTCGGCTGCTTTACTATTACCTTCAGCTGCAGCAATGTGGAGCGCTGTATATCCACCCTTAAATATATTTAGAGAGCAGGCAAAGGGATCATTCAGAATACAATCAACATTATATTGACAGTTTGGAAAGATGATGGCATTACTTATTGCACAAGACCACTAATTAATGTCACAAAGGCCACTAAAGTAACACTGAGGTCAATTTTCTTATTTGAAAACCTTCAGCGGCACGAATCCTCTTGACCGTGTTAGTTGAATGTCAACGTGACTACTGATGAATTTTTTTGTGTTTGCGAGTACATGGAAATTTTGAATTAGCAATGAAAATAGCGCCCCAAGTGGTGTTTTTGACAACATTCAGGTTCATTGTTATGACTTTTAGAGGCTTTATAACTCCTCATATTACAACAGAATGCTTCAGCCATCATTCACAACAGTCATTTTGATTCAAGCAGAATAATATCTTTACAAAAATATTTCAAATTAAAGTTTAAACCAAACAAGCATTTATAAAAGTACCGAAACTTCAAGGTCCGCACTATTTTTCATCCGAATTATCTTCATACCCGGTGGTTAATTAATTGTCTTGTGCCAATGTGGTGAACCTTAAATTGACCACTGTGCACAATCTTAACACCAATGAAAGTACTGATGAATCTGACTCAAATACAATAATAAAAGAAAATTCACCCTGACCCTTCAATTGCTATAGCTGCCTCAAGACATACACTCATTGGCTTCATTTGCGTCACCTTTGTACCAAGCCATATTACTTAAAAGCACATTCCTTGCAAAATATTGTGAATTAAACACTCATATAAGAATACTTTTTTGTAATTGCTTAGTAGTATTCGTTCAATAAAAGATAATGTTTTCTTGAACGGCAATCCCTCCCCAAAATAAGACCCCGGTTTCAGGGTTAGGCCTATTGTCATCAACGTTTTAAGTTATTTAAAAAAAAAACTTCCCTGTAGGAAAAACGGTATGAATGGATTTGCATAAAGGTTTGGTATATTAGCAAAAAAATCATTTGACAAAATAAGTTGAATAAAGAAAGTAAAATAATCACATCATATCAATCCATAATCCAATAACACTAGGTCAAAATTCATAATTAATAGGTAACTATTCCATACCCCTATTCCTGACTGAGTCAAATATTGCCGCAATCAGGAATTTAGGCCTTAAAATTTATCAAAATTGATATCTTATGTTTTTTTTCACAATCCTTCATATTTTCAAATAAACTATGGAGTGATAGAAAGTGCGAAAGGTTGTTTTTTTTCACCATAGGATATCATATGTATTGAAGTATGTCCTGCAATAGGGTTTCCTTAGGTGTGTCACTTAGGTACATAATAGACCACCACAGTAGCGTTGAGCTAAATTTTTTAATTTAAAGCATTCAGCTGCACGAATTCTCTTGACTGAAGTTAAGTCAATGTCAAGTACTGATGAGTGTTTGTGTAGGCAAGTCCACGGAAATTTTGAGTTAGCAGTGAAAACAGCGCCCTCAGTGGTGTTTTTGGCAAACATTCAAGCTCAATCTTATGACTTTTATGTTCCTTACAACTCCTAATACTACTACAGAATGCTTCAACCAACATTCACAAAAGTCTGCATTTTGATTCAAGTAGAAAAATACCTTTATTAAGATACTACATATTAAAAATTTGAACCAAACAAGCATCCATGAAGGTATCAAAACTTCAACGTCCGCACTATTTTTCACTATATGGTTTCCATGCATGCATGCATGTATGTATGTATTTATGAATTATCTCTGTATATATGGATATTTGATGTTTAAAATCTTTCAATACAGTCGTCAATTTACAGATCATGCAAACTAAAGTGAGTGACAAGAACATGTAAAGTTCTCCAACTTATCAAGCTTACCTCAGTTCTTTTGTCTTTGGCTAATCCGGCCTTTAAAAGAGCATCAACAGATTCCTCATTGTTAGAGTTACCCGTGACATGGATAGCATTTTGAAACACGACTTGGCACTGCAGGAGAAATTTTTAAAGAATAAGTGCAAAGAATATGCAGTTCCAATTTTTTATTAAACAAATTGATGAACAAAAGTTATGTTGGATATTCAAGAAGCAAATGTATTATTCCATGCCTGATACACTTTAATTACTGTGGTTGTATCGTTTTCCCTTTCTTTTACACATTTCTCAGTGCTTGCAGTGTTCTCCGGTGCTTTAGGAAAGCAGAATGTTGGTCAATATGCCTAACAACACGTAATCCTCATAATATTTGTTTGGTTAATGTAAATCTTTGAATTAATTAATATATGAATAGATTACTTCAAAACAAAGGGATGGCCAACCCCCAACAATATCATATATTAATCATGCATCTAGCATTGGTGTTATTCATCGCAGCAAACCTTATATACTTTCTGCTCATTTTATTTCTTCCTATGGAAGTCCGCATTTGGTATTTACTTGAGATCATCGTTTCCATTGCTAAGGGCTGAATCCCTACGCGGCTGGATCACTATTGATTTTAAGCAAGATCCTTTTGCTTTGAGGTCCTAACCTGCTACGTATTAGCCTCAAAGGTTATTGATCCAGTTCCTTTTCTTCCTTATCTTGTTTGTGGACCGTGAACTCGAAAACCCATTACAGGCCTTATCGTGCTTTGCGAGTACCGGACTTTTTAATTCCTCGACTGTTCACATTATTTTGCTGGCATCTTGGATTCGAAGTTTCTATTCTGCCTAATTTGCATAAAACTTGAACATCAAAAACTGTTAACAATCTTTTGTGTCAGTGTACCGAAGTGAATAATACTGAATTTTAAGTTTATTGATCGTACCATCATAACCATTACTTGAAGACCCTTTTCTGTTTTCCTTGTCTAATAAAGCGTTGAAAATTAATGTATCTCTGCATTTAGAGAGTCTTGAGATTTTTTGTCACTTACATAATTGTAAATGGAGACCATTTGTTTCTCAAAATTGGCCTACTCCAAATTATCTCAACAACTACAAAAGCCAGATTAGACTGTTTCACCGAACTTTATCAATAACTAATGCTGTCAAATCAAAATCACGAAATAAACTTTTGAGTATGTCTCCGGTGTTTAAGTGATACATGGTTACTCTTCCCACGTGGAGTAGAGTAATAGCAATATTGAGTGATAGCAATATTACCAGTTTATTTTTTCACCATGAACGGGGCAAAATGAAGTGATCCGATATCATAATCAAGAACTGTACAATTCAAGTTCAACTAACATGGCTGCTAATCATTGTTTTGCGTGTAGACCGAGTAAAAGATAATACTTTGTTACTACATTTGTTCACTGGAGTATTCAAGATTTTTGGCTCACCATTATCTTGAAGTCTGTTTGTACGTTTCCACTTAAGAGCGCATTCTCTTCGTCCAAATCACCTTTTTCAGAGTCATTGCGGAGTGGAGTTTGCCAGTTCTGCATGACAAAAGTTTAAATATATTATATCAGCTTGTCGGTCACGCCAATGTTACTAACTCTTGCCCTTAAGATGGTTTCTCAAGTGTGAAATTTTTTCAACTCATCATACAGAAAAAGGCCATGGTGTATTTGCAGAGACAAGAATTAAGAAATACTGATGTGGAGACTTATCAAGACAAAACGCATCCCACCAAAAAAAATTTCAATGTCCAAAAATTATAAACAAGTTTTCTTTCATTCTTTAGACACCTGTATATAGTATCATGTTGTCGTACATAACAGCTACTTACTTGCAGGTGCTAACATTAACATTATTTAATGTATTTTTTGCGAGTGTTTTCCGTGCTTTTGACAGAATAATTACAGTAAGATTCCTTTTGTGAGTGTCATGTACTTGTAAATATATTCATGAAATATTGCCGCTGGTATTATACTACAGAGAGCAATGCCGGAATATATACAATATGCATTTGATGAGGAGAGGTAAATACAACGAATCCACTACAACGTCACAGTAAGCACCTTCAGATTTTGAGAAGATCTCAACAGTCTCAGCTAATAAATGAGTAAAAAAAGTAATGAGTATCTTTCAATCTCCATGTTTTAAACATACAAACGATAATTGATAACCGCTGATTTGCAAACAAACTATAACAAAGAAAAAATGAAATTAACTTACATCTATGGTGGCATTAACATTGCATCCCGCTGAAATTAATCTTTCGGCTTCGTTACTTTTAACTCCAGTTGCAGCAATGTAGAGTGCTGTACATCCACCCTGAAATATTTAGAAAGCAGGCAAAGCGATCACTCATGATACAATCAACATTATATTGACAGTTTGGGAAAATGATGGCATTTCTTATGGTACAAGACCGCTAGTTAATCTCCGACAAGCCACCAAAAACACCTTCTGATCTATTTTGGGATTTTCTGATCTTGAGGTTTTCTGATATTTACATGATAAATTTGTTGGTTTCACTGTAATTGACTACTATTTTGCAAAATTTTATTATCAAAAGTTTATGTTTATGGTTTATAATTTCAGGCTGCTAAAATATCCTGCATAATTCTTTAGTTTGCAAAATTCGCCTGTTTGAAGGTTCTTCATAATGATTGACATAAAAATCACAATTCAAAATTTCCATTCAGTCCATGTAATATATTTTAAAATTTGCAAGTTCAAAAATCACATTTTTATACATGTCCAAATAACTTATAATTTCATCAAATAAACTCAGATGTAAGACATACTTGCAAAAGTGAAACCCAAAAATTGACAGTACAAAAACACATTTTTATTGACTATCATTTTTATTCAACAATTAATGAATAAAATAATACAGATTTACAACAAGAAAATTGAACTGAGATATTTTACAGGCAAAAAAGTAACTTTGCATTGGCTTTCTCAAAAATAAATCTTTTTTGGAATTTGCGCAGCATATTATTATCAGTCTGGCATTATTACCCCTGTCATAAAAAATAATTACAATTTTGGAAGAATAAAACAGGCAATTGATATTTCTACAGGGTTTGAGACGGTGTTCAATTGAACGCCATCTCAAACCCTGTAGAAATGATGTTCAATTGTGCACTGTGTCTAGGAAAATTTATTGATATCTGATGTTGTCATGGTCAAAGCANNNTGCGCAGCATATTATTATCAGTCTGGCATTATTACCCCTGTCATAAAAAATAATTACAATTTTGGAAGAATAAAACAGGCAATTGATATTTCTACAGGGTTTGAGATGGCGTTCAATTAAACACCGTCTCAAACCCTGTAGAAATGATGTTCAATTGTGCACTGTGTCTAGGAAAATTTATTGATATCTGATGTTGTCATGGTCAAAGCATAGAAATATGAAATTG
>LD345187.1:89448-151748 GCA_001465055.1 Ptychodera flava | reverse complement strand
GGAGTGTCACATTTTAGAAAACAGTTCAAGGGGAGGGTCACTTTTTATAAACCTATCGGGGGGGGGGTCACTTTTGACAGAAGCTGATTTTATGGCCAAAACTTTGATTGTGCATGTGATTTTTCCTGAATAGGAAATCACCAACAAAATACGTACACATTATCCACAAGTTTCACAAGCAAAGAAGATAAAGTGGTATCCTACACATCTTGAACAGTTAAAACTGATAAAAGACAAGAGGCAAAAACATATGCAACAGGTGGAAAAGTGTATATCTATTATCAAATGTACATAAATTCAAAGATATTGTCAGTTTTATATTGGAAAACTTGTGCATAGTTCCCTCATAGGCTACGTACCATGTACAGTAAATCAACTTTTGAGTGAAATTCAAAAATCAAATTTCTTCAAGTGCACAACCATGGACTTACATCCACTCTAGTTTCATCAAAAACATTAATATAAGTAATCAAGTACAAATACATGCACAGATTTACCTAGTTTTGTATTGGAAAAAAAATTATTCATTGTTTCATCATAGACCACCATGCATAGTGAATTAACATTTCAGTGAAATTCCAATATCAAAGTTCTTGCACAACCATGGACTTACAACCACTGTAGTTTACTAGCTTAATCAAAAACATTCATACAAATAATCAAGCACACATACATGCACAGATTTACCTAGTTTTGTATTTGAAAAAAAATCTTTCATAGTTTCACCATAGACCGCCATGATGCATAGTGAATTGACATTTCGGTGAAATTCCAAAATCAAATTTCTTGCACAACCATGGACTTGTAACCATTCTAGTTTAATCAAAAAGTTAACATTAATATAAATAATCAAGCACACATACATGCACAGAGTTACCTAGTTTTGCATTGAAAAAAAAAATTATTCATTGTTTCCTCACAGACCGCCATGCAAATAGTGAATTGACATTTCAGTGAAATTCCAAAATCAAATTTCTTGCTCAATCATGGACTTACAACCACTCTACTTTCATCAAAAACATTAATATAAATAATCAAGCACACATACATGCACAGATTTACCTTGTCTTGTATTGGAAAAAAATTATTCATTGTTTCACCATAGACCGCCATGCATAGTGAATTAACATTTCAGTGAAATTCCAATATCAAAGTTCTTGCACATCAACCATGGACTTACAACCACTCTAGTTTACTAGTTTAATCAAAAACATTCATACAAATAATCAAGCACACATACATGCACAGATTTACCTAGTTTTGTATTTGAAAAAAAAATATTCATAGTTTCATCATAGACCGCCATGCATACATGTAGTGAATCAACATTTCGGTGAAATTCCAAAATCAAATTTCTTGCACAATCATGGACTTGCAACCACTCTAGTCTAATCAAAAACAATAATGTAAATAATCAGGCATACATAAATGCACAGATTTATCTAATTTTGTACTGCAAAAAAATATTCATAGTTTCATCATAGACACCATGGATACAGTAGTGAACCAGCTTTTTAGATGAAATTCAGAAATCAATTTCTCGTACACAAATGCACATTTTACTTCCCAATTCAAGCAAAGTACATTTAAATACATCATCAAACAAATATATATTACATGCAGATACGGCATGTTTTGAGGGGGAAAATTGTCAACAATTTGCCATATAGACTCCATGTATTATGATTCGATATTTTTGGATGAAGCACTAAATGAGCCACATCTTTCCTTCTTGTGGTTGCACAAAATATGGTGACCCTCCCTCCAGTAACCATCTTTAGCTCAATGGAAACCATCGTTGAAACTGCATCTGTGTGAGTTTCTTGTTTACAAACAATGTACCAGTATTTTGTTAAAGATATCCAGATGTCCCTCATCATGTGAGCTGCAACTTTTAAATTATATGATGTTGTAGATTATGACAGACTTTTAACTTTCACCAATCACCATCATACCTTAGTTACACTGTTAACATTGGTTGTACGGGTAAGATACGACCCTTGAACAGAGTTTCTATGACTGCTTCCCTTTGATAATAATAGCTTTAAATTTTTCCATCTCTAATTTTATTGTTCTTTAGTAAATTGTAAAATGTCAAATTTCATTTTTTCCTATCACTTTTGAATTTTCTCCTAATTTGAAATTTTACATATTCATTTTAAGGTTCCTATGGGAAAACACAGACTGAAGAAAAGATAAGAGATGGAAAACTTCAGCACTCGTAAGCCAGCTGTGATAGTAGAAGTGTTCTTTGTCCAGCATGCGAACGGGATCTTCAGATTGAAAAACATGTTGAAGTGAAGAACTATGAGTATAAGTCCACCGACACTGCATCCAGCAGGATATTGTTTAACACTGCATTACATCCAGCACACCAGATAATCAGAAGGAAGACAATCGGAAGAAAGGCAATCAAATGAGGCAACAGTGCAATCAGACTTTTTTTAATACATGTAGCAATATTGCTAAAGAAAGTAGGTGATAAATTCTGCTCTGAAAGTTTACAATTTTCAAGCTTAACCTCTGGGAAAGTGTGTATGTACATGTGCATTGTCAGCTAGGTGATATCAACATAAACTTCTGTACTGCTGTACTTGTACATGTAGGTGACTATTTTTATGAATACAGTATATATACCAACACCTCGAATATTGTGGAACATAGTATCAATTATGTTCTAGTGAAGGACTAATGTTTAATCAAAATGACATGCAGCAATTCACTTCTATTTTAAGCTTCACTGTTAACGATGCAAAGTTAATCAAACTGATGGATGTCAATTGTCTGTTGTCAGGCATTCGTTGTCTGGAGAATGTCACCTTTTTACATTCCCAGCATCTTCAAAATGACTCTTCTGATTCCTTTAAAATGTGGAATACAGGTAACCAGGGATGACTTTAATCAGATTTGTTGAAATTGTGATGAAATATGCAAATTTGTATTTTTAAGGCTAATTTTATACTTTTTCGTCAAAAATTTGTTACTTAAGTGCTACTCATTCAATAGCTTGATATATTTTGTCAACAGGTTCCTAAGGGTTATTTATGTATTAAAAAATCATGAAATCTAAAAAAAATTGTAATCAGGGGGCAATTTTTGCCATTTTTGCTGAAAAATTGTTTCTCAAAAACTGCTTTTCTGATAGCTTTGACATTTTATATACAGGTTCCTGGGGGTTATTTCAATGTGATGTATTAAAATTGTTACAAGATCAACACTTTTTGTACTTTTCTGGCAATATTAGCCATTTTTGGTCAAAAAATATGTTTCTCGATATCTACTCACCTGATAGCTTTGGTTAACATGTTCTTAAGAATGATCTTAATATAATTTGTTCAAATTATGGTGAAATCTTCCATGTATATTTTTGCTATTATTTTTTGTTACTTTTTGTCAGGCCATCCTGAAATGAGCTAACAAAGATTTCCACCTTCATCATCAACACAAGTATCACAAATTCTAGTTATTCTGTACATGTAACACAGTGAAGCTGTATCAGCCATAGGGACGCTAGTTTATAACTGTTAATTTTATTTTTCACTATTCAATAATCAAAATTTGTCACATGTATCTACATTCTATAGCAGTAGTTGTGTAATTGGCATTGGTGAAAGATGCATGTATTCTTAAATACATGTATTCTTAAATAGGAAACACTCTGTGCTGTGTATTGATAATAATTTCTTCTGGGAACTTGCAAACTAGTTTGTTACTTTTAACAAGAGAGGAATTATAGCCAAAGTGTACGGTACATTACATGTGTTTACAACATTGATTTGTTTTATTTTGTGATCAGTCACTAATAATCAAATTTCTGGAGGCAGCCTTTGCAACAATTAACAGTCAAAAGTTAAGAAATTGCTACCTGTATGTGCAGGATTTGTGTGGTCTTTACCATTGTCTCCACACAATGTTTGGGACAAGCTGGTGTTATGCAGGTAGACAAAATGACTAATTTTTTGTGTGTTTACATAATGTTATCATGTACATATTAAATTTTCTTAAATAAAAGATTAGTTCACTTAGATTTGCTGATTTTTTGAAATGCTGTTACCTACAGTAGTCTTTTATTAACTACTCACTTTTTATTTTGAAACAGTACAAACACCCTCTCAAACATATCAGTTTTATTCACCAATGATAACACAAGGTGGCCTATTTGTTCATCAGAAATGTTCATTCTCCAACATTGACATGGCCTGCTTGTGCTTCGAGACGGCCTTTAATTGAACGCCATCTCAGGCAGGGTCAGCCCGTGCTTTGAAATGGCGTTCATTTGAACGCCACCTCAAGCAGGGTCAGCCTGTGCTTTGAGATGGCGTTCAATTGAACGCCATCTCAAGCAGGGTCAGCCTGTGCTTTGAGATGGCGTTCATTTGAACGCCATCTCAAGCAGGGCCATCCTGTGCTTTGAGATGGCGTTCAATTGAACGCCATCTCAAGCAGGGTCAGCCTGTGCTTCGAGACGGCCTTTAATTGAACGCCATCTCAAGCAGGGTCAGCCTGTGCTTTGAGATGGCGTTCATTTGAACGCCATCTCAAGCAGGGTCAGCCTGTGCTTTGAGATGGCGTTCAATTGAACGCCATCTCAAGCAGGGTCAGCTAGCATTCTTCCAAAAAGACTGTACCAGGCACCTGCTACTGTGTGTACACAGCCGATTTTAGAGATCTTCAACAATATATGTAATAATTTTTAATTTTTGAAATTAAAATTTCTGAGACTTTAAATGCAGGTTATTTTGTGTTTCAAAGATGACATAATGAAACCTGTCAGAAAAAGTTGATTTTTTACCTGCCAAAAAATATGATTTTTGATGTTAAAGGTTGAAGATTTCTATTTTTCAGTTTTTAATACTTTAAAATGTCAGTTAAATAGAGAGAGTGTGAAATTGCAATAATTTACGTGAAAATATCATGATTTGGTCAAGATCAGAAAATCCCAAATTAGATCAGAAGGTGTTCAAAGTAGAACTGAGGTCAATTTTCTTATTTGAAAACCTTCAGCGGCACAAATCCTCTATGTATGTATGTATGTATGTATGTATGTATGTATGTATGTATGTATGTATGTATGTATGTATGTATGTCATCTCTATGTATTATCATTGTATGTACGGAGATTTGATGTTTAAAATCTTTTAGTATAGTCGTCAATTTACAGATCATGGAAACTAAAGTCAGTAACAAGAACATGTAAGTTCTCCAACTTTATCAAGCTTACCTTGGCATGAAAAGCCTCGTTATTGTTAAAGTTATCTGCGTCATGAGTAGCAAGTCGACACGAGTCTCGGCACTGTAGGAGAAATATTGAAAGAATAAGTGCAAAGATCGTGCAGTTCCAATTTGTTATGAACATTGATGAACAAAAGTTATGTTGGATATTCAAGAAGCAAATGTATTATTCCACGCCTGATTAACTTTAATTCCTGTGATTGTATCGTTTTCCCTTTCTTTTACACATTTCTCAGTGCTTGCAGTGTGCTCCAGTGCTTTTAGAAAGCAGAATGTTGGTCAATATGCCTAACAACACGTAATTCGCATAATATTCTTAGGTAAATGTATTATGCTGTGCAGTAATTAACATATGAATAGATTGCTCCGAAACAAAGGGGTGGCCAACCCCTAGCAATATCAAATATTAATCATGCATCTAGCATTTTTGTTAT
The DNA here is from genome assembly GCA_001465055.1 of Ptychodera flava. Lineage (NCBI taxonomy): Eukaryota > Metazoa > Hemichordata > Enteropneusta > Ptychoderidae > Ptychodera > Ptychodera flava. Next base: position 146,082 of record LD345187.1, on the reverse strand, counting down.
TCATCGTTGCAAATCTTGTATACTTTCTGCTCATTTTACTTCTTTTTATGGACCTACTTCCGCATTTAACATTTACTTGAGATCATCGTTTCCATTGCTAGGGGCTGAATTCCTACGCGGCTGGATCACTATTGATTTTACGCAAGATCCTTTTGCTTTGGGGCCCTAACCTGCTACGTATTAGCCTCAAAGGTTATTGATCCAGTTCCTTTTCTTCCTTATCTCGTTTGTGGACCGTCAACTCGAAAACCCATTGCAGGCCTTATCGTGCCTTGTGAGTTCCGGAATCTTGAATTCTCGACTGTCACCATTATCTTGCTGGCATCTTGGATTCGAAGTTTCTATTATGCCTAATTTGCATAAAACTTGAACATCAAAAACTGTTAATAATATTTTCGTGTCAGTGTACCGAAGTGAATAATACTGAATTTTAAGCTAATTCATCGTGCAATCATTACCATTACTGAGATCTTTTTCTGTCTTCCTTGCCTTATAAAGTGTTGAAAATTAATGTATCTCTGCAATTACTGGGTCTTAAGATTTTATGTCACTTACATAATTGTAAATGGAGACCATTTGTTTCTCAAAGTTTGTCTACTCCAATTTATCTCAACAACTACAAAGGCTAGAGGTGTAGTTTCTGTAAGATACTAGTGAGTGTGAAACTGCACTCTTTTATCAGCATTTTTATAACTATTTGTTTCCGTTGAGTAAAAATTACTATAGTTTTTGCAGATTGGTTGTTTGTGTATGTTTGCATGTAGGACGAAAATGTTTCCCAAACTTTTTTGATGATTATGGACGACCTTTGATCTGCTGAACTGTATCTCAGAATTGAAGAGCCAAAACGTTTCGTTTCTGAATTAATTTGATATGACTTGGACCAGAATGTGAAAGTAACCTGTTGTTTGTCTTCCACACAACTTGAGCAATGGCATTGGTTATTGCAGTTCTATTTTGTGCCTTACTTGGTTTGGTCATACTGCTTTTACCGCAGTTTAGCCTCCTCCTTCTGACACTTCTTCTTTTCCTACCACACAAACTTAATTTTTAAGCGGTATTCGGCTAGGCTTCTCCCGATCTGGTCAACTTTTTGCAAATGTTATTGAACCCCTTTTAAACAAAATAAGACAATATGAAAGTATTCAGGGTTTTACGATACCGAAGTCCGGTGATCGAAAATGTATACTTTCAGTCTGTACTGACGATGTAAGTACTCTAGTTAATCGTAATAATTATATTTTAAGGTTTAAATATTGGTTTTCTCTCTTTGAGCATGCCATTTACGCAAAAATTAACTACTGTAAGTCTCAAGATCTTTGGGTCGGCTCATGGCATTGGCGTACTGATCATCCGCTTGTAGTTCTGTTGAATAATATTGGTCTCAAAGTCCTTTGTACTATTGGGTAATAGTGATGAGCATTTTTCAAAACACTGGAGTGAGTGTGTTATTATGATTGACAATAAGTTAATAAAATAATTTTACAAGTTAGAGATGATCTTGAAATACTTTTGATGTACTTAACTCAATGAGATGTATACTTGTTTCCTATTAAATATTGGTAAGTTTAAAACCAAAATATTATTGGCAAATTTTAGGATGACCACGGTTGACCTTAGACCTACCATTAAGTACATCGGCAACTACAGGGGTTCCAGCTTTTGTTCCTGTTCCTTGATAACTAAGGTACCACAAATGTATTGACAATTCTAGAATGGCCTGAATAAACCGTAATCAAGTAAAATGTTTATCAGCAACTATAGAGACCATAGTTGGATTTTTGTTTTGAATTTTGTGAGTATTCTTCATCAGGTTTCCAAAACTTTTTGGATGACTTTGGATGACCTTTTGAGAACATAAATTTATCTTTGCATCTTTATTCCCTGCCAGTTGTAAAGCTTTTAATTTTTGGTAAGTGTTACCTTGGACCTTCTTTAATGCATCTACAAAAATATACTGCCTGAAGTTTTTTCCTTTTGATTATATATGCATGTTTGGGATTATCAAGTTTTCCAAACTATTTTAATGAATATTAATGACCTTTGAGCTAATTTTACATATCCAAGCAATATCACATGCATGAAATTATGGTCCTTTTTAACTTTAGGAGTATTGGACCTTCAAGTTGGTTTGACACCTTTTCGGATTACCCCGGATGACAGTTTTTTGTGACCTACAAAGACCACGTTTTCCATTTCTGCTATATACTGATAACTACGGCAGAAAATATAATAGTTTAACCAGAAACTTAAGAATATTCGAGTTTTGTTTCAAATGGAAACTGGCATGGCTTCGGACCAAATTTTTCTTCAAAGTGCTTTGATGACCTGCAATTATTTTTATCCTACTTCAATGTATCTAAGCAACTGCAGGAAAAAGAGTTGTCACTCTTGTTCCTTTGGCCACTTTGCAAAGCTACTGGATGGAGCCTATTCAATCTTGCAAGGTTTATTTAGCCTACTGAGTACTAATGCACCTCACATATTAAATGTTAGTATACGTAGGTTATGTGAGCAAATTGTTATCTGTTATTATTCAATCTTTACAACCTAATTTAAACGAATTCAGCTCCGCCTCTTTCATTATGCTATGCCTGGCTTTAAATCCTTTCACAAATCAAGTTCCAAACGCTCTAAATTTGGCAGACACCCTGGTGGTATTAGTATATTTTACTGTGAGACACTTTGCTTGAAAATCAACACAGTGTCAAGTATTTCTGATAATATTGTTTGGATTTTTCTTTATGACGAAATCCCTGCGAAAATACCTGTAATTATTTCTGCTGTTTTGTACGTTGCACCGGATAACACAGCTAAATAGTACACTGGAAATTTTGGAACAAGAGTTGGCTCAATTTGTAAGTGATATTCCTAGTTCACAGTTCTATGTCTGTGGGGATTTTAACGCCCGTTCAGCGAACGCGGCGGACTTTATAAATGATAGTGTGATGAAATATGTATCCTGCGATTCTGAAATTTTGAGCAATTCAGAAATCGATACTCGATTACGTAATAATAGTGACAAAGTATGCAATATCGCTGGAAGGAAATTTCTTGATTTCTGTAAAACAACAGATTTACGCATTGTAAATGGTAGGCTATTGAAAGAAACGGGCAGTGGAGATTTTACTTTTATTAGTGATATTGGATCCAGTGTTATTTGCTTACCCACCTACGTAATTTTCCGAGTATTGTCCAGTTTTATATTGATACTAGAATAGAGTCTGATCATCAACCTTTGGTATTCGATGTTAGTTTTCAACTTCCCCAAAAAACTACGAGAAATGCTAATCCTAGAATTATTGGAAATCAGATATGTAGAAGTGAACATGACATGTCTTTTGTTAAGTATGTATGTGACAATGATGAACAGATGGGTTTTCTGAATTATTGGGATTCTCTTGAATGCAGGAAACACGTGGAGGAATTTCAAGCTTCTATCGATAATTTGAATGTCGATCAAGCTGCGGGCTGTCTTTTGAATATGTTGAAATCTGCTGCCAGTCGAATTAAACACACTTGTACACTTGACCCCGGGTCTCTTGACAGACTGCGTTGTGTTGAAAACACATGGTATGATAATGAATGTAAGAATTTCAAACGTATTGTAAATTTGAAGCTAAATAGATACAGAAACAATAGAACCAGTCAAAACTTAGAAGAGTTAAAAGAATTTAAACGTCAATATAGAAAGTTGTTGACATACAAAAAGAAAGAGAAGTGTACTCACAATTTAGACAAGTTGGTTTTTGCCGCCAACCAACCTAACTCAAGGTACTTTTGGTCGCTTGTAAAAGGAAAGTCAACTCCTTCATCTTCTAACATAGTAAGAGATCAGTGGTTTAATTACTTTGTTAACCTTTTGAATACACCAGGTCTTGAAAATGTGGATTTTGTAGACATTTTTGATGAAATCAAAGACTTTGTAAATAGCTTTCAATATATAGAAGGGGATAATGGAATAGATGATACCGACTCTTTGAACGCAGCGATTACCTTAGAGGAAATAGACAAGTGTATAAATAAACTCAAGGCTGGTAAAGTGCCTGGAATGGATGGGATTTCTCCAGATTTTTATAAAAAGTGCCCACTCTTAGCTCGAGAAATGGTTTGTAAGCTTTTCAATGTAGTTTTAAATACGGGGAATTTCCCTTCTGAATGGGCACAGGGTGTAATTGTTCCAATTTATAAAAAGGGTGACACAGAATGTGTCAACAACTATAGAAGAATTACTTTGTTGCCAATCATTGGTAAGATATTTTGTAGTATTCTAGACAACAGATTGCATAGTTGGTTGGATAATAACCATCCGATTGTTGACGAACAGGCAGGTGTCCGAAAGTCATATTGTACTTTAGATAACCTTTTTATACTGCAAACAATTATTTCTAAATATCTAGCACACAAAAAAGGGAGGTTATATGTAGCTTTTATCGATTTCGAAAAAGCGTTCGATAGAATTGTTCACTTGTCTATGTTTTATAAATTGCTTAAATCAGGTGTAAAGGGTAAAATGTACAAGGTAATATTTTCAATGTACCAACATGTAAAGGCCAGTGTACGAACACCGAATGGTATTACAGACTTGTTTCAAGGTAAATTTGGTGTCCAACAAGGATCTGTATTATCTCCGCTATTGTTCACTATGTTTGTAAACGATAGAGGAGAAACCTTAGGAAACACTCAGCATTTTTCTGGCGTTGAAGTCGGTCCTCTTAAAATCATTTATTTACTGTTTGCAGATGATTTGACCCTTATCAGTAGCTCAAGAATAGGATTACAACGCTTGTTAAATCAACTTTATGAATAGTGTAGCCAGTGGAAGTTGAATGTAAATATTGGTAAAACTAAAATCATTGTATTTAGAAGAGGTGGTGCTTTGAAAAACTATGAAAAATGGTTTTACAATGGGCAACGTGTAATGGTAACTTCATTCCAAAATTATCTAGGTCTGGTTTACTCCTGGACTGGGAAATGGTTTCATGCCCAGAAGTTTTTAAGTGAACAGGCTAATAGAGCCCTCTTCAGTTTGAAGAGCTGCTTGCTTAAATTTGGCACTCTTCCTGTTAAAATTGCCTTGGATATTTTTGATTGCAAAATTCTTCTAATCCTCCTTTATGGCACAGAAATTTGGGGATTTCATCCTGCTAAAGATATAGAAAAAATCCAGCACAACATGTTACGTTTTCTTTTAAAGCTGTTTTCTAACACAGCAGTTACAGCCATGAGAGGTGAATTGGGTAGTCTCCTTAAAGGAACCACAGTACTGTATAATTGTAAAATATTTGCTTAGAATTTTGAAAATGGACAAAAATAGATTAACATAAGAATGTTATGAATACCAGGTCAATAACATTAATCTAAGTAGGTATGATTTTTGGGCTAAGAGCGTTCGATATTTATTGCAATGTTATGGTTTTGGTGGAGTGTGGGAACATCAAGGGGTTAGAGATGAAGTAGTATTTTTTAAAATATTTAAACAAAGATGTATTGATATCGATATGCAGTTATGGTCTGATGATATTAGTGAATCACGGAAACTGGATACTTATGCTTCATTTAAAAAAGAACTTATTTTAGAGCCATATTTACTTTGTATAGAAAAACCTGTTTTCAGATTAGCTCTTTGTGAATTTGGAACTGGCCGTTGGAATAATGTTCCGAGAGCTGAGAGACTGTGCGAAATATGCAGTTTGAATGTTGTTGAAGATGAATATCATTTTCTTCTTGTTTGCCCAATGTATAGAGACCTGCGGTGTGAATTTATTGCTCCCTATTATTATAATCCACCGCTTTTATACAAATTTAAGATACTTCTGTCTTCCATAAATAGCACAACTTTAAGAAAACTAGGAAACTACATTTTTTCTGCCACTCAGCTTCGTGATGATGTTTTAAATAACCAAAAATTCAACTTGTAAACCTTGTTTGCTTATCATATGGACTGTAAAACTACTTTGTCAATTGCTAGCGATCCGTATCTTATGTACTGCTCTTGTTTTTGTACTTTTTTGGCCGGAGGCCAGTAGTACTGAAATAAATCTATCTATCTATCTACTGGATGGAGCCTATTCAATCCTGCAAGATTTATTTAGCCTACTGAGTACTAATGCACCTCACCCATTAAATGTTAGTATACGTAGGTTATATGAGCAAATTGTTATCTGTTATTCAATCTTTACAACCTAATTTGGACAAAAATTTACCGGTCAAAAATCCATTAGACCATTTTAGGCCATACTACCTAGATGCAATATATAAGGTCATTGACCATGTTGCTCTATCACAACCTGTCCACCAAACTTTGGTGCACAAGTTCTGTTTGGTACCAACTGCATCTAGATGTCCTTCATGGGCTAGAGTAAGGCTTGTGGCCTCATCTTCGTAGGAAGCATGTTATGTAGATTTTTTCCTCACACTCATGACTTGAGTTTACTTAAACTAGAATATTCTTAGGGTCACTGTCTTTCATGATCTTGAAATTCAAATTAGTCACAGGTGGAGATGTTTCAGAGCAGGGATTAGTATGTCAACAGAAGTTCTGGACTGCTCTTTGTTTTCTTGTATAAATATTAGTATAAATACTGGGGCAGCGTGGTTTTAGGCAGACAATCTTTGGAATCCTGTCACAGACGTGTTACTTCAGGACTTTTGAAACTCCAGTAGTATAAAACTTTGTCTCACTGCCATGCTGGATTTATACTGTTAGACTTTGCACTGTGGTTGACTTTGCTCTCAAGTCTTCAAGCAAGCAAAGGCCTGTTCACTTTTTCTCAATGCCACGCTGTACGTAGACTTTGCACTAGGGTGGACTTTGCTCAAGTCTTCAAGCAAGCAAAGGACTGTTCACCTTGTCTCAATGCCAAGTTGGACATAGACTTTGCACTACCATTGACTTTGCATTCAAGTCTTCAATTGCGATGGTGGGTATAGCCAGAGAAATTTATGTTCAGTTGTCAGTTGAGCAGGCTTCAAATTATGATTGTGTGAAGGAATTAATCCCTAAGGGCTATAAGTTGGTTCCTATAGCTTACCGTCAGAAATTTAGGGACTGTCAGAAAATGAAAGATCAAACTTATGTTGAGTTTCTAGAACAAAAGAACAGATGTTTGACCGTCGGTGTACTTCTGAAAAAAAGTGTCAGGATTTTGAAAAGTTCAGACAGCTTATTTTAGTTGTGAAATTTAAAAGGTGTATTCAGAGTGACGTCAAGATATTTATTAATTAACAAAAGGCAGACACATTAGAGGTTGCTGCACGTTTGGCCGATGATTATTCATTAACCCACAAACCTTCATTTGTCAGCAAACCGTCCCTGTCCATTTCATACCGAAACAGTGCTGGGAAATTTAATTGCCTTTTGTCTAAGAATTTCTCAAAGGAGAGTAAAAATCAAATTAAAATAGTTCACAGAGTTCAAATAATACTTCCACGTCATCAGATTCCAAATCTCAGCGTCTTTCTGGCAAACAATTTAATACACTTTCGTGACATTATTGTAAGAAAGGTGGCCATTTGATATCAGATTGTCTCAAATTGAAAAGAAAAGGTGAAGGTCAAAGTGGATCAAAGCCCACCGGCTTTATTTCTTCATCATCTCAATAAGAGTCTAATAATGTGTGCAACACTTTTTGTGAGGTTGAACCCCCCTTATCCCAAATTACTGAGGTCAAGGTCAATTCTTCTCAAGATAGCATTATGGGTATTTTCGAATTATTTATTCATGATGGTTTGATATTTCAGCACGATAGGCCTTTGGAACCACATATTGCAAAATATTCAAGAGACTCTTGGATGGATTCCCTAACAGCAAAGAGCAAAAAACTAATTCCTTCATCCCATTGCGTCTCTATGTAAAAAGAGTAGGTCCTAATCATATTTTTCAAAGTCTGAAGAAATCACTCGAGAGCACCCTGACTTTCTGGGCGGTAGGCAGAGGACCTATACTGTTTAATGACTAACTGATCCATAACTTGTTGAAAAATTCCAGACATAAAGTTGGAGCCTCGATTGCACTGGACACATTAAGGAAGGCCAAATACAGTGAAAAATTTGACTAAAGCTGTCACTATAGTCTTTGCCTTTATGTTTCTCAGTGGTATGGCTTCTGGGAACCTAGTAGATGAACATATTATAGTCAGCATGTACTCATTTCCTGATCCTGTTTTAGGTAGGGGACCAACACAATCTACGAGTATCCTACTAAATAAATCTTGAAATGCATGCATTAGCTGTAAAGAGGCCTTGGAGTGGTCTGATTTGGCTTTCCTACCATTTGACATGTGTGGCAATTTTTACAGAAATGTGCTCCATCCTGTCTGAGAGTAGGCCAATAAAAATAACTGAGAATTTTATGATAGGTCTTCCTGACACCTAAATAACCAGCCCAGGGGGTTTCCTGAGCTAGGCGTAATATTTCAGCACGATAGGATTTTGGAACCACAATTTGATGTTTTATAGCCCAATCGTCATCAACCAAGACATCTTGAGGTATTCATTTACGCATGAGAATACCAGACCTTGTATAATAACAAACACGACTATCTGAAGTTTCAGCTTCGTCAACAACCCTGTCAAACAAAAACGAGATATTTGGGTCTTTGCGTTGTTCTGGACTTGACCGAGAAAATGTCTGACCTTGGTCAGCAGAAGTTTTAATGGAAATTTCAAATCCACTAGAGATAACGGAATGATGCGTATCAAACACCTGACTAAGAAAGGTGTCATTTTAGTCAACACCTGTGACATCATCATTGAGAAAAATTTCTTCTTTTTGAAGAAGGGATGTGTTATGTAGACCATTTTTTCCTCACACTCATGACTTGAGATTCATTAAACTGGAACATTCTTAGGGTCACTGTATTTCATGACCTGGAATCTAAAAATACTGGGGCAGCGTAGTTTTTATGCAGACAATCCTTGGGATCCTGTCACAGACGTGTTACTTCAGGACTTTGGAAACTCCAGCAGTATAAAACTTTGTCTCACTCCCACTGTTAGACTTTGCACTGCGGTTGACTTTGCTCTCAAGTCTTCGAGCAAGCAAAGGCCTGTTCACTTAATCTCAATGCCGCGCTGTACGTAGACTTTGCACTACGGTGAACTTTGCTGTCGAGTCTTCAAGCAAGCAAAGGACTGTTCACTTTGTCTCACTGCCATGCTCTACGTAGACATTGCGCTACCGTGGACTTTGCATCCAAGTCTTAAAGTAAGTCAAAGGATTGTACACTTTGTCTCACTGTACGACTCTATTCTGGAGTGTTGTCGACCAAGCTGAGATAAGTAGCTTGTAGACTAGCTTTTACAGTTTGTTATTTGTCCCTTGACTTACCGACTAATTTTATTTTGTTTTGGGGATAAATTTTATTTTCAAGGGAAACTGTTGAGTTCACAGTTTTTTATGTAATAAGCATAATACGGGTTCCTCGTAGTATCAGCTGCCCAATCATACACAACTCTCTAGCCACATGTTGATATTGTTTAAAGCTTTCAAAATGGCAAAAGTTGATCGCTATTCTCAACTCGACAAATTCTGGGTCGACAGCAGAAACCTCCTCTACTTCACGGATTGTCAGGGTTTGTGGTGTTGCACATACTGCCACAAATCTCACATAGTCATCAGCTCCGTGATCATGGTGCTCAAAGTTACCGCCATGTTTCAGAAGTCGAGAGAGAGGGTCAGCAATAGACATCAAATCAGGTCCAATAATCATTATCATTCAAGGTAAACTATGAAATTTACCAGGTCAAAGGAACATATAGATGATGACAAAGTCAATGGGGCCATCTTGAACCACGAAATAGTGGTGGTACCAGGTGTCCGGAATGGGTAAGCGTACCCTGCCAGCTAGCCGCACCCGTCAAGATTGACCCAAAGCGACAAATTCATTGTTATTTGGTGAATTCACCAAATTATTTTGGTGAGTCAAAATTTGGTATGCTGTCACTCATCATTTGAGAAACAGAAAGGTCATCTGCTTGCCTAGTATGTATACCACATTGAAGTCCTATGGCTGCATGCGAAGAACCCACCTTTCAATTCTAGCACTCGGTGTAGAACGACGCTCGTATATCACCTCGAGGGGTTTGTGATCAGTCATGAGATCAAACTTCTTGGCATAAGTATATGGATAAACTGCCACCTGGTTGTTCCTAGGCCAACACAGCATCCAATCCAACCGGACTTGCATCTGCAAGAAATACTGTGCATGCCGTCTTACTGAAATATGTGGTAGCGTCTGCCAGTTGTTGTTTCAATTCATTGAATTCATTGTGTTGACGCTGCCCAAATTTAAACTGCACACCTTCACGTTTAAGTTCACACGGTCGTTTACAGATCGTTGAACAGTGTTGGATAGATCGATAACTGAAGTTGACTAGTCCCAGGAAGTTCCGCACTTCGGCTGCATTTTGGGGTTCCCTAGCTTCAAGGACGGCTTTTACTCGTGACTCAGTTGGGCCGACTCCCTTCTCAGAAAGCAGCATTCCCATGAACTCAAGCTTACTCATGGAGAATAACACATTTATAGATGTTCTAGGTTAGTCTGCACTGCTTAAGTCTGTTCATGACTTGATGGACTCGCTAGTCACGCATCGCATGGTTAGGGGCATGCACGATCATGTCGTCAGAAATGTTGTCTACCCCTGTTATTCTGGCTAATGCTGAAGAGATTTCGTGTTGGTACAGCTCACTGGCGGAATTTGCACCAAACAGGAGTCTCTTATATCTGTATGGACCACAGTATGTCACGAATGTGCAGATGTCTCTCAACTCAGGGTCCAACTCCAGCTGATGGTAGCCCTACTCTAGATCTAATCTACTGAATACTGTGGATCCAATCATAGTTTGAAGTATTTCATCTACATTAGAAATTGGGTATCTGCCTCTGATAATAGCTTCATTGGCTCTCATCATGTGGAGATACAATCGTATGTCCCCATTGGCTTTGGGAACGCCAACCATCGAATTAACCTACCTGTTGGGGCCTTCAGCTGGTTCAATGATGTCGTTTTCCACAAACTCTTGGATTTTCTGTTCTACCTTACTTCTTAGGCTGAATGGTGTACACCTCTGTGGCTGTGCTACTGGTTTAACCTGATCACCGACTTGTATTGTGACTTTTTTAGGGTTCAGTTTTCTAACTTCCTTAAACACTCTGGGTATGGGCGTAGCATCTCACCATTTTGACCTGAGAGTTCATAAGGTCTACTCCTACCTTCAGCACTCCAAGTTGGGTAGCTGTAGTTTTAGTTTTACGAAGTAGTGGTACACCACTCCCTTTCACAATGGTGAACTTGACATTTGTTTTCTGTTTGACCACTTTGATGTCACAGAGGAATCCGACAATAACTGTCAAGGGCTTGTCAGACGCATATGGATACAATTGAGTGTTTTGCTTGGATTTTCTTGCTTTTAGAGTTTTCCATGTGTCCTCATCCACAATGTTGGTGGTAGCTTCTGAATCCACCAACATGCTCTGCTTAACACCACCGATCACAGTCGGGATCACACCACTTCAGGCTTGATCTTTGATGTGAAATGCAGAATCACCACTGACAATGCTTAGGTTTTGCTCAGAGTTCACGCAATTCATCTTCCATTCTTTTGTTTTACAGACTGCTGCAAAATGATCGGTATCATTGCATTTCAAACATTTTTCCCTCTCTCAGGACAATTTGGGTCTTTGCCATAATGCACACACTGCCCACATTGGTAGCATATACCGCTGCTGTGGCTACTGCGTTTACTTTATACCCTTTGTTTAGGCTTACGTTTGTCAACATGATTGACGGTAACGACTGTTTCTGTCTTACTTGTTGACAGGGTTGCCATTTGGTTTTGAACTTCGTGTGCGGAATTAGCTGCTGATACAAAGTGAGAGTTCAAAGAATCAACGGCCTTTTTATATTCAGTTGGCGTACCTGTATCATCCAGTGTACTGAAAACATCTTGTACATCGGGTCAAGCTAAGTGTAACAACTGTGCTCGCCTCTGTCTGGCAACAGTTGGCTTGTCCGTGTCTTAAATCAAACCTTCGACGTCTGCATAAAGTTTGAAGGAATCCAACCACTTTTTCCACCACTTATCTACCGTCGCTGCATCACAAGCACAATCAAAGATTGAAATGACATTTTTCCCTTGTGTACTCATCTTAAAAAGTCCGTTCGGTGTTGATCCCTGTCGCCAATGTGATATGTCGCCTGGATGGCTAAGATTAAACTCCGCAGACCAGATTAAACTTTATAACACAAACAGAGATTTATTGACAACCGCCATTGTTAAAATTACAATTACCCATGAACCTCTGGTGAACAGTAAACTTTCCTACTGATAGAGGCTTTGTATATTAGAACACGATAAAAACAAAGCGATCTCATCAATAAAATATAATCTGAATAATTTTCTTACAATTCTAAAGCAAATGTGGGAAAAATAATGTGCTTTATTGCAGAGTTGCTTCTTTAGTACCCTTTCTTTCATACTGTCGTGCTCTTAAATTATACTTACGCTTGTCATTGCGTTCTTATTAACAACAGCATTGATGAGTAGCTCAATTACTTTCTTGTCATTATTCAAAGCTGCATAGTGAAGTGCTGTATGTCCAAACTGTAAAAAATGCCATCATAACACGAAAAGTTATGAACAAGGCACATCTAGCAAAACATATTTGAATTTGTTATTAGAAAATTATAATATATTAGAAATTAGCATGAACAGTATAGATTGTAATTAATGTAACATTAACCGTGCTGGGGGACACAATCATAGTTTAATATGAACGAATTCAGCTCCACCTCTTTCATTAACATTAGGTTTTCTCATCGTTCTGATAGGGAAAGCGAAGATCAACAGGTCATGCAGCGTTGAGCACGTTGATGATTATAATATTTGTTTATTCCTCTGTTTCAGGCCGCTTTTACATTATTCTAACAGGATCTAACTATGTAGTTGAAATTCGCTCATTATAATTTATTCGTTTTCAAAAATTATTGCTCAAGGCTATTTACCATATCTCTGGCGTTTTTGTCAACCCCAGCATTAACAAGGCATTTTACTGTTTCCGTCTGACAACGTAGTGCTGCATAGTGGAGAGCCGTTGAACCCTGCAGATATAAACACGAACTAAGTGGGTAAGCAAACAGCGACGTTATACTCTCTTTACATTTTGTCACAGACAAATAGAAAAAGATTGGCAACGGGTATAGTTCATGGCGTGAAGCGGTTATGTATGTCATGCATGTTCGCCTCGCCTCAGGTAGCTCTCGCCTTGCTTTTCCGAAGAGCGCCGACCATGCACCCTTCGGTAGTTTCCGGATTTTCGCCAATTTTTAAGCGAAAGTATGTTCGGCAAAGTTTGTGTTATTGTTGTCATGTGGTGCTGAGTGGAATCGGCATGCTGGCAAAAACGGGAAAGTTTTTAGCTTCGGGTAAGTGAGTTTTACCTTTTTAAAATTCCTCTCACATTTTTATGAATATATAATGAGTGTGTTTCAACCAAATTTGAAAATCTTTTATCGATACTGTCTGGTTTTACTCAATGGTCTACGGTCAGTCATATTGTCTATTAAAAGTTGGTCATTGAAGGACGTGTTTATGAAACTGCAGGCGTGTTATGTTTTGATTGGCATGAAGCAGTGTTTCTGCCCTGAGAGCTCACAAAGTAAGTATGGTTGCTACGCGACTGGCAGCACGATGCCATCTCGTCGTACTTTTCGCATAATCTCGTGCAATTATCAACCACGAACAAAGGTCTCAAAAACATCTAACACCTGTGAAGCCTATTTAAATATGGAAAGGCCATAGTCTACCGAGACGACCTTGGAACAAAAGCCATGTGGCGTTGCTAGTCTGTTTCTTCTATTTGTCTGTGATTTTGTGAATATGATGGCCGATTGTGGTGTTCCAATATCTAAATGTATTTGCGTTTTTCATTTCATTCCAGCATCTTGACGTGATTGAAAAATTTAAACATCTGTTTTCAAGAGAATATGCTTCCCTACAACCTGAAAGGAGCATAGTGCGTTTAATCTTCCAAAGATACCATTACATTGCAGACATACAAACAAAATTTGTAATATGTTTAATTCAAGATGGCACATTTCAAAACTTGGCTCGAAGATGTTAATGTGTCCATCGAAAGAGATTTCAAAAATTAAATCAATACAATTTATAATCCTGCTGAGGAGATTGCCATAGAAGTTGAGATACTACAAATCATAGATACGTAAATAAATAAATAAATAAATAAATAAATAAATAAATAAATAAATAAATAAATAAATAAATAAATAAACAAATAAATAAATAAATAAATGGAAATCTGACACCCTGTGTGGCACACACGTATGGCACCTAATAACTAAAATACCAATAATGTCTTTAGTTTTTGATCGATACATACATACATACGATTATGAGTATACATTTATCGTTAATGAGCTCTTTTTACACAGCCTGCTTGTACAAGGGACAAACTGAATCTAGCTAGGTTTGTAAAGTTCAGTGTACGATTGGCAACCCGTGTTTAAGACTGATATAAGGTTGCCATGGATAACAAACGTTATACAGATACTTGTACAACTATCTTGTTTAGACATCTTATGTGATGTAGCTACAGGATATTTGTTTGTAATCGACGGGAAAGTGACGGGTACCATTATAACTTATAAACTATAAACTATTGTCTGTAGTTTTAAAGAAATTTCTTGTGTTTTTTTTGCTAATGAAAATTAATGCAACTGATCTTAATTTTCAAAACACACGGTTTCGCATTGAACATACAAGTTTGTATGATACTACCTTCTGTGAGCCAATAGAAATGTGTTGCTTCAACAAATTAAGTATTAAGTAGATGTTATCATATAATGAATGGCACAGGTATCCTGTATAATATCTTAGATCCGGGCAGGGTCAGTTTTATCTTTGTACAGGCAAAATTTCTATTTGCATCACATTGTGCCTTATCCAGTATTAATTGTATAAATTAAGGCAAAACCGTTCTTTGGTACATCTCATTGTGCATACTTACAAAAACATTTGTAGCATCCTTGTTAATACCCTTCTCAATAAGAAGCTTGATGACCCCAGCATCACTTGTTTGTGCAGCCAAGTGGAGTGCTGTTTCTCCTGTCTACAATCGAAAGGACAAACATGCTATGATTAATCCCCTATCAGTGTTTTGTTGAGGAGCATTTACGATGTTAGCTTTAACCATAACAATGTATCTCTCTATCTATCTCTCTCTCTCTATCTATCTATCTATCTATCTATCTATCTATCTATCTATCTATCTATCTATCTATCTATCTATCTATCTATCTATCGATCGATCGATCGATCGATCTATCTATCTATATGTTTGCTTGGTTATAGTTTAGTGGTTTGATGTCCTATGTTGATTGAATGTAGAGTTTTTAGTTAAGTCAGAGCTTTGACTTAAACCCTGGCTCAAAAAGGCCTGGGATCGGGAAAAACTATAGTGTTAAGAAGATTATAAGGTGTTTCTGTCTTTTGTTCTCCTCTGAAATTGCAATCATTATATCAATATGTTGCTAGATTTTAGGAGTAAGTCAGTACCGGACCATAACACTGTACAAATAATTAGCATTGTATATTTGACGTTGTTTATGGGAAGCTCTTGCATATGTTTCAGCAACAGTTCTTTGGAAATAATAGGCATTACTTTAGAGATAAGTGAACATATTGTTTTTATTCATTCATATGTTTTGCATTTGTAAACTTACTGCTAATGATTATGTGCTCCAGGAAAAGTCGTCCTAAAATCTTTGCATTTAATTTTGTAATGACTAATAAGCCCGTAGTGGATTGTCGATCTTTTTCTGTAGTCAATATAATACAAACTAGGTACCACAGGTTACTTGCGTGGAGCTTGCGCATACCAACGGTATTTGCACTGTAGCCCAGTACCGAAAAAATGCAGTAACCTTACGTTAATGAGCACCACCTTTAAGCTGGACTACTTTTGTTTGTCAACAACGACTATCATATAAGGAATCTCATCAAATTCAAATAGCCCGGCTCCGGCAGGACGCGTCAAGCCGAGGCACTATAAATAGGGCCAATTCTTGCCAACATAAGCCATTAAAATTACGAAAATAAGCGCGAATATTTATTGGGCTCGCTTAATTGTAAGTCGAGTCACTCTTTGAACAGTGTGGCGAGCCCTGAAATACCTTTCAAATCCGTCTCACGCCTGGACACATTTCTTTACGACAATCACATTGGTCTTCATGCAATTGGAAATAATAAGTAACGATTGCATTTGGGCACTAATTTATAATGTCATGGAAATCCCTGCATACAAAGATTCGTTGAACTAAACTCATAGGACTGTATTGTAGACTACACAGTAAAACTAGGCGAGGCACTTATTGGTTGATATTTTGTCACATGTTTGTCTCCCTCCCAACATGCTTTAGTAGGGGCGGGAGTCAAAACGGGCAGAACAGACTACGTACATGAGCGGAAGAGCAGCTGTCCGTGGATGTGGCGTGATTTGTACTACTTTAGAGGGAAACGAGACGTAATAAACCTGTGTTTGTTGTTACTCTACATCGTGTGATAGATCTCAGTGAACGAGACGACTGCAACCAAGGTTGGAAGCAGTGAGCGTTGATCATCGTAGGGAGACTATTTCAAGAGATCCGAACGACCGGTGTCAGTTAGGGGTTGATAGACCCCTTTGCGTGTACAGTGAGAACTTTGGACAGCGCTACCGGGATATCCCCATGTCCGAAACTTAGACACGCTGAAGAAATCAATCACATTGGTGGCACAGCGGTTGGGATAGTCTACCCGTTGATGTTGAACGCATGTTCCGTGCTTTGTCGTGTAAGTAACCTTTGTTAGCATAGGTTAGTACGTGCAGTTGGCGCCAAAACGTGTCAATTTGCATACAGGGAGACGTTGGTGTTGTCCTGTTTACGCCTGTTGCACAAACTGTGTTAGGCCTGGGGGCACACTCCTTGTGTGGGTGGATTCATCTACCCGCTTCGCATGGTAGCAATTATTATAGGCGAGAACGGAAAACAACAATAGTCTGTTAGGGATTTTTGTTGTTGTCTTGGTTTAGTTAGGGTTTACAGGTGTTTGGTTCAGGAGGGAGGAATAGTGCGTTCTCCGATACGGACTGACATTGGGATTCAAATGTGCGTTGTGTGTTAGTATGGCGTCAAAACTAGAAGGCGAAGATGGAACAGTTGTGGCCGATGATAGTGGAATTGTCAGTTTTAAAGAAAAGGACTAAAAACGGTGACGACACGAAGATTGAGTCAGTGCAAACAAACAAAGAATTAATGCCAGGCGCTGATACTGTCAACGTTCAGTCAAACGCTTGTAACATGGAAACATATGAGATGGAGACTTTGCGTCGTGCACTGGAACAGGAGAAATTACAGAAAGAAGCTGCTTTTAGGAAGACAAAATGGAGTTCAAGCAAGAAAGATACAACCGCTGGTACAGCTTCAGAACCCAATGAGTTTGGCGGTGCAATTCCAAAGAGATTATTTTCAACGAAAGAGCGTCTTACAAAAATCGGTAATTTGGTGAACTCGCCCGAGGGTGAGATGGAGGACCTAGAGGGTTTGCGGACAGCGCCCTCAACGTGCCAAAATAGGTTCTCGACGGCATTGAGTGGCCCTGCTAGTCCAGCGACTTTAGGTAATTCTTTTATAGGTAAGCGTGGGCATATTCTTAAGCCAGATAAGTACAACGGTTCACTTGCATGGCATGATTATCTTGCACACTTTGAAATTTATGCAGAGATAAATGATTGGGCGGATAATGAAAAATTGAAATATCTGCAAGCCATGCTGTATGGACCAGCCCCAAGACTACTAACATCGGTTGACAGGAAAACTTTGACATATGCATTGTTATGCCAACTGTTAGAGCGGCGATTTGGTATAAGAGGACAGGAGGACACATACCACCTGAAATTAAAGCAAAGGGTACTTAGACCAGGGGAGTCCCTAAGTGGATTAGGTCAGGATATCAGGGAAATGGTAACATTGGGCTACCCGGAGGCAAAGGGTCCTATCTTTGAACGCCTGTGCATTGATGGATTTTTCAATGCACTAACCGACACAGCGATGCGTAGACGTGTTAATGAAGTAGTTAGGTCCCCAACTGCCACACTTGATGACATAATACAAGCTGCAGTGTGGGAGGAAAATTTTCAATTATTGGAGACAAGTTCTGCTTCTGACAACGGGAAAAGAATTGGTAAACAGGTGAAGGGTGTTGAAATGAGTGACACAACATTACCTCAGTCACTTGAGTCTGTAGTAGATGCTATTGCAAAAAAGGTTGACATGATCACAAATAAGCTTGTGGAGCTGGACGTAGAGGTAAAAAGCCACAACTAAGATATTGCAAAACAGTCTTGGCAGACTCGGAGTATAGCGCCCTCTAGAGGGCGGTTGTGTTGGCTGTGTAATAAACCTGGCCATTTAAAGAGGGACTGTCCACTGAAACCCAAGGAAGCGGGAAACGAAGAAAGGCTGAGTGGGGCAGGGGTCAACCCTCAGCCAATTGTTCTGGACTGCAAGTGAAGTCACAGAGAAAGAATGATAAAGGGAATAATAGGGAACTACACACTGCATGTTTTAACCGAGGCGTTGCCAGTATTCACGTTAATGCCATAGTGGGTGGTGTGCAGGGCAGTTTCCTTATTGATACAGGTGCGACTGACACTGTTATCTCTACAGAAATGTATCAGAAAATTTCATTGGGTGTTCATACTAAATTAAAACCAGTAAATGTTAGCATAAACCAAGCAGATGGTACACCGTTAGAGGTGAGTGGAATTCTTGAATTGGAGATCTGTCTTGGTGGAGCTGGCACTGTTGCCCCAGTTTTGGTTGCTGATCTGAACACCGATGGCATGATTGGGATGAGCTTCTTACATGCCATTGGTTGTATTATTGACACTGGGACAGAAGAACTGTCAATAGATGGAAAGCGATTACAGTGTAACAGAACAATTACCATAAAGCCCTTTGTCTGTCGGGTAAAGGTAGAAAGAGATGTGATTATTCCCTCAGGACATGAGGTTATTGTCCCTGCTAGAATGTGCAGGACCCCAAAGGTTGGGGAGGCTGGGTATCTTAAATCGGCAGGACCTGGTGCTGGTCAGTCACAGGGAATTAAAATTCACTCCACCTGTGTAGAGGGGGCTGCTACTTACCCCACCAACACTGATATTGCAGCTGTCAGTGAACCTGTTCAGGGGGGCAAATTGCTTGAAATGGGTGTGGTCAGTTGTAAAACGTTAGTATTGGGCAGATCTACAAACTTACCTGTTAGGGTGCTTAATGCGGGTAATGAAACTGTACATGTGAAGGCTGGTACTGTTGTTGGTCTGCTTTGAACAGATGAATGTAGCCTTAAAAGCTGTCCACTCTTGGGACCCACTGCAGATGGGGTTAGCGGTGACCGTGTTAGTGCCCAGGCTGGCGATGGGTCAAAGGTTGTAAATTAGGGTAGTGTGACCCTGCCTGGTCACTTGGTAGATTTATACACTAGGAGTTGCAAGATTATTTCTTCCCATCAGCAGGGGAAGGTTGCCAAGGTGTTGACAAAATATTGTGATGTCTTTAGCTGTGGGGATCACAATATCGGTAGGACAGACATTATTAAGCACAAAATTGAAACAAACAATGCTGCGCCTGTGAGGCAGCCAGCATACCGTACACTGGTGTGGAAAAGAGAAGAGGTAGAGAGACAGGTTACCAACTTGTTAGACAGAGGACTAATAGAGGAGTCGACGAGCCCTTGGGCAGCCCCTTGCGTACTAGTCAGCAAAAAAGATGGGTCCCAAAGACTATGCATTGACTATCGAAAGCTAAATGCAGTTTCCATCAAAGATGCTTATCCTATACCCAGGATAAACGACTCTTTAGATGCTCTATATGGAGCTGAATGGTTCTCCAAGCTGGACCTTCAGGCAGCTTACTGGCAGGTAGAGTTAGAGGAAGGATCTAAAGAAAAGACTGCATTTGTTACCCGTAGTGGGCTCAACCAGTGGCGTGTGCTTTCATTTGGGCTCTGCAATGCCCCTAGCACATTTGAACGGCTGATGGAACGGGTTTTTGCAGGAATGCAATGGGAGATACTGCTATTGTATCTCGATGACATCATTATATTCGGCAGGTCATTTGATGAGGAGTTAGAAAGACTGTGCCAGGTTTTTGAGCGCTTACGTTCTTCTAACCTTAAGTTAAAGCCAAGCAAGTGTGTGCTTTTTGCTCGCAGTGTTGGATTTCTGTTACACCGTGTTTCCTGGTTTCCGGGTTGGGGTTGCCACAGACCCAGGGAAAGTCAAGGTGATGAAGGACTGGCCAATCCCGGAAAGTGTCACCGAAGTGAGAAGTTTCCTGGGGTTGGCATCCTACTATAGACGTTTTGTGAAAGGGTTTGCGGAGATAGCCAGACCACTCCATGACCTAACAAGGAAGAATGCTGTCTTTAGATGGACAGAAGTTTGCCAAGATATTCTTTTGATCAATTGAAGGCTAGTCTAACAGCTGCACCTGTTTTGGCATTTCCAATGGAAATGGGTGACTTTATACTGGATACAGACGCAAGTGGTATTGGGATAGGGGCTGTTTTGAGTCAGGTACAGCAGGGCCAGGAGAGGCCAGTTAGTTATGCTGGCCGTGTGTTATCAAGCGCAGAAAGGAAGTACTGTGTCACACGCCATGAACTTTTGGCAGTGGTAGAGTATATGAAATATTTTAAACACTACTTGCTTGGTCAGCTTTTTACATTGCGGACTGATCATGCTGCATTGGTTTGGCCACTTAATTTCAAGAACCCTGAGGGGCAGGTTGCTAGGTGGCTGGAGACGCTGGCTCGCTTTGACTGTAAGGTTATTCATCGGCCAGGCGCACGCCACGGGAATGCTGATGCCTTGTCACGGAAACCAACTCGTGAGTGTAAACAGTGTGGCCTGGTTCATGGGTATGACCCTTTACAAATAGAGGATGGAGGTGTAAAGGTATTGAAACAGCATGATCACTCAGTAAAGGCTAGGGAAATTGATGGTGAATTCTCCAGTGACGGTCACCGGGTAACTGACCAGGCGCACAAGAGTACTGCTATCAGCGTACCATCATATGGAGACATGGTTCAGGACCACAGCTGCCCAAGCTACCAGGGTAATGGTGGAGTAAATGCTGATGTTAGTAAGGCTTTGTTGTCCCTGGTGGGCTGTGAAGGGCAACAGATACAGGTGACTAGGGCTGAAGTTATTAGCAAAGATAGTATTTGGTCGAGAGAAAGACTGAGAGAATGTCAGTTGTCTGACCCTGATATCTCCATCATCTTGAAGGCCCGGGAAGAAAGAGAAGATCGACCATGATGGAATGAAATTTCCTCTGCCTCAACTGCTACCAAGGCAAATTGGTCCATGTATGAACAGCTTAGTGTCAATAGGGGCTTGTTGTACCGGAGATGGGAGTCAGCTGATGGAACCTTGGTGAGGTGGCAATTCGTGTTGCCCAAAATATGTCGTGATGTTGTGATCAGTGGGTTGCATGATAAAAAGGCTGGTTGTCACCTTGGAATGACGAAGACACTTGACAAAGCAAAGCAGAGGTATTATTGGCATGGTATGTCTGTTGATATTAGATCATGTGTGTGTACATGTGACACTTGTGCCCATAAAAATGTACCAGGAAGACCACAGAAGGCTCCTTTACAGTTGTATGTAGTTGGCTGCCCAATGGAGAGAGTTGCCATAGATGTTCTTGGGCCATTCGTAGAGACCCAAGGCAACAGGAAGGTTCTAGTCATTGGTGATTACTTTAGCAAGTGGATGGAGGCCTTCCCAATACCAAATGAGGAGGCCTCTACAGTAGCGAGGGTCCTTGTCGACAAGTTCTTTTCAAGGTTTGGTATGCCCCATGAGGTACATTCTGACAGGGGCCGAAATTTTATCTCCTCTGTGTTTGTAGAGGTATGCAAGTTGCTTGGGGTCGACAAGACTTATACAACACCGAGACATCTGCAGAGTGATGAAATAGTGGAACGTTACAATAAGTGCCTCGTGTCAACAATTAAATCTTATATGGACCCATTGGAAAATCAGAAGGACTGGGACCAACACCTGTCTTCTCCAACTATGGCATACCGATCTTCAGTACACCCCTCCACGGGAGAGACGCCTAACATGATGATGTTGGGTAGAGAGGTTACCCTACCCATTGATCTGCTATTTGAAACTGAGTTTGAGGAGCTAACTGAAGGGGATTATGTAGCAAAACTGCGTGGTAGGCTGAGCAATGCTTATAGCAGGGCTAGAGAGCAGTTAAAGAGGAGCACTAGAAAATACAAGAGGTATTATGATCGAAACGCCCTTCACAAGGGATTTGAACCAGGTGAGTTTGTGTGGCTAAAGGACGAAAGGCGGCGGAAGGGCCAAAGCCCAAAACTCCAAATGGCCTATGAAGGGCCCTATATGGTTATAAACCGGGTGACAGATGTGGTCTACAGAATCCAGCAACGGCCACGAGCAAAGTTTAAGGTGGTTCATTTTGAAAAACTCAAACGCTATGAAGGGGAGAGCATGACCAGTTGGCTTGGTAAAGTTAAGCTCTTGCCCTTGGAACAGAGAGTGCAAATTAATCTTCCGAATGATCACGTGGTGCCAACACAAGAAATAGAGGTGTCCAGTGACCTAGGTTTTTGCGATTCTCCCGAAATACCAGACTGCTGTGATCCTTCAAGTCACACCCCGAGCAAGGTGGGAGAATAGATTTCCACTGAGGAACAAGGTAAGCCATTTGCTGGAGAACCCCAGAGTATGGAAACTGATTCATTGCCAGCATCCAACGCAAGGAAACCGGCAGATTCCGATAATATTAGAATGTATTTCAAGCAGAAGCGGAAACCTACGCAGTATTATGGGTTCTAGGACTGTTCCCAAGTGCCTGTTGAGGACGAAGATTTTCCCAGTGCCTGCTGAGGACGAAGAATTTTCCTAGCGCCTGTTGAGGACGAAGAGGCTATTTCAACGGACGTTACTTTTGAACATTAATAATTCATTAAGTTTATGAATTTTTTGCAATTTGTTGTTTCTTATGTTCCATATTGTTCATGGTAAAGGTTATTATGACTAGGACTCGGAGACTTGCCAAGTCTGGAGGGGGAAAATGTCATGGAAATCCCTGCATACAAAGATTCATTGAACTGAACTCATAGGACTGTATTGTAGACTACACAGTAAAACTAGGCGAGGCACTCATTGGTTGATATTTTGTCACATGTTTGTCTCCCTCCCAACATGCTTTAGTAGGGGCGGGAAGAGCAGCTTGCCGTGGATGTGGTGTGATTTGTACTTCTTTAGAGGGAAACGAGACGTAATAAACCTGTGTTTGTTGTTACTCTACATTGTGTGATAGATCTCAGTGAACGAGACGACTGCAACCAAGGTTGGAAGCAGTGAGCGTTGATCATCGTAGGGAAACTATTTCAAGAGATCCGAACGACCGGCGTCAGTTAGGGGTTGATAGACCCCTTTGCGTGTACAGTGAGAACTTTGGACAGCGCTACCGGGATATCCCCATGTCCAAAACTTAGACACGCTGAAGAAATCTATCACAATAAAAAATCACTTGAAAAACTATAACGGCATGTCATTTTGACATTGGCATTGCTGGCTGCATTTAGAGGTTGTAAACGTTGCGCCTTGGTATTTGGTTGTGGGTATAAACCTCTAGGTTGAAAATTAGCATATTTTGCGGAAAAAAATCACTGAACGAAGCGAGGTGATAATCTTATCCAAGTAAGCTAATTTTATCCCGGAGGTTTTATATCCGCAAACAAATACCCATGCGCACCGTTTATAACCTAATTATCATTGCGAGCCTAAGCTCGAATAGCCAAAGGCCGCTCGCCAAGCGAGCACTTGTGATAACTTTAGATAATGTATGTACATGTATTCGGCATGGAAAAGAATCTATAGGAATCTATAGGAATCTATGCAGAATCTAACGAGTTTGAGAAACTTCTGATCTTTACATTGAGGCGGCCATTTTGATTAATTTGTCACGGATTTCGTGAAATAAAAGATGTTATTGACCTACCCGAAAAATCGATTTTTATGATAAGGGAAGCGCTATGTTTAAAGAAGTAGGAATTTTGAATCAAAATGATTATTTTCAATCACTTTTAAAGGCCAGGTTCCGTGAGACGTACATAAGTTGATTCTGACTACTAACTCTCGCCAAAATTAAAAAATTATCTGCGAAGCGCTACCAACAGTTATTATATTTTTATAGAGGGCGATGTATATTAGAACACGATAAAAATCAAACGATCTCATTAATGAAAAATAACCTGAATAATCTATAATTCTAAAGCAAATTGGGGAAATAATAATATGCTCTATTGCAGAGTTGCTTCTTTAGTGCCCTTTGTCTCATACTGTCATGCTCTTAAATTATACTTATACTTGTCGTTGCATTCCTATTTACAACAGCGTCGATGAGTAACTCAATTACTTTCTTGTCATTATTCGAAGCTGCATAGTGAAGTGCTGTATGTCCACACTGTAAAAATGCCATCATAACTCGAAAAGTTATGAACAAGGCACATCTAGCAAAACACATTTGAATTTGTTATTAGAAAATTATAATATATTTGAAATTAGCATAAACAGTATAGATTGTAATTAATGTAACATTAACCGTGCTGGGGGACACAATCATAGTTTAATATGAACAAATTCAGCTCCGCCTCTTTCATTAACATTAGGTTTCCTTCTCGTTCTGATAGGGAAAGTGAAGGTCAACGGGTCAGGCAGCGTTGAGCACGTTGATGATTATAATATTTGTTTATTCCTCTGTTCCAGGCCGCTTTTATATTATTCTAACCGGATCTAACTATGTAGTTGAAATTAGCTTATTATAATGTATTCATCAGTCAACTTTATATCTTGGCAGTTTCAAGTTATATTACTGACACCTGTTGTTAGTTTTGAAAATATTTGGCAGCCCTTCTTCCTCTGCAGCACTTTGGCAACAATATGCAGCAAACATCGTGATTGGCATGCTATATACAATTATGGAAATAATCACCTAAACGTTAATACCTCACGCTGTGCTGGCTCTCAGGTCAGACCCGTTACATATTATGCTAAAATTAGCTACAAGTGGACAATGTTGTATCACCCCTATTTGTAACAATCAGCCCTATTTTTAACACTAACCAAAATTTGTAACAAAAAAAAACCCAATTTGGAACACTAACCCTATTTGTCACAAAACTTTACCCAATTTTTAACAAACCATAATTTCCGAAAAAAACTTGGCCATATTTGTTTAAATTTTGATGAAATATGCATATTTGTATTTTGGGGGCGACTTTCTTGTTTTTTCCTTGTCAAAACTCATTTTTGCGAAAATCGCTGGTCACATTAAATATTGTTGTGCGGGTTCATAGGGATAATGTGCCTACTTGTAACAGATAAGCAAGTTGTGCAGATATACCCCAAAAGTTTATTTATTTTTTTCTGACAGAAGTCATGCCAACCCCGTTTGTCACAAAAGGTAACCCTATTTGTAACACTAACCCTATTTGTAGCAAAACTTAACCAAATTTGTAACAAAACCTAACTTTTAAAAAAACTTGACCATATTTGTTTAAATTTCGATGAAATATGCATATTTGTATTAGGGGGCGATTTTCTTATTTTTTTCCTTGCTGACATTCATTTTTTGAAAACTGCTAGTCAGATTAAATTTGTGCAGGTTCCTAGGGATGATAAGCCTACTCGTAAGAGATAAGTAAGTTGTGCAGTTATATGCCTAAAGTTTATTTAGGGCAACTTCACCTATTTCGGTCAAAAATGTGTAAAATATCTTGTTTTCTGACAGAAGTCATACTAGCCGTATTTGAAACAAAAGTTCACCCTATTTGTTACACTAACCAAATTCGTAACAAACTTAACCCTATTTGTTACAATAACGTTATTTGTAAAAAACCGACCGCTTCTCTTTAGGTTTTGAGGAAATTTGCATATTTTTATTTTTATGGCAAATTTTGCTGGGTTTTTCCATGTCGAAACTCATTTTTCGGAAACTACTCGTCAGATTATTCTGAATTTCGAAGTGCAGGTCACAAGGGTTAATACTCGTATGATATGATCACGTTGTGCAGATAAATGCAATTCCTTTTTTTTTGGGGGGGGGGAGTAATTTTCACCAATTTCGGTCAAAAATGTGAAAAATCTTCTTTTCTGACACAAATAGTAGTAGGGTAGTATGGGATCTCAATATTCAACGGAAAGAGCCGATATTACATTTCACGAGACAGAAATGAAAATAATACAGAAACATAAAGAACAAATATCGATCTTACTGAGGTTCAGAGACGATTTTTTTTTATTTTCATTGGACCACAACACGAACTCAATGAATTCATATCAAACATCAACAAAATACATCCTACTTTCAAATTTTCGTTTGAAATCTATTCTCAAGAAATCTCATTTTAGACCTAATTATGTAAAAGGTCAGCGGTACAACAAAGAGAACATTCTCGACATCAAGACATACACAAAACCTAAAGATACATTCCAGTTTTTACAGAGATACTCAGGCCATCCCGCAGCTACATTCAAAGGCCTGATATCAAAGACAAAACATTACGATACATTAGCCGATTTTACACAGAAAGTCACACAATCTAGAGAAAAATTACTACACTAACAATACAAAAAATGAATTATAACGCATTATCAGAGAAACAGATCATAAAAGCAGAAAAAGACAACTTGAACAAAAAAATCAACAATACTGTAGGCTTCATAACAACAAATAGCCCATACATCGAAACGACAAAAATCAAGCAAGCCCTGACAGAAAACTGGAGTGAAATTGAAAAAAACGAAACACTAAGAAAGCTTCCAAAAACAACCAATAATCGCATACAGAAGGAACTACAGAAATGTAGGCGACACACTTATAAACGCCTGACTTCACAAAAGCTGCAATAGCTCGAATTCAGATTCACATGAGTCTACACGGACACAACAAGTCCAAACCATAGACATTCTAATTCCCCTTTTTGAACAACAAACGTAAGTGGAACAACATACTAACACATAAAAGCAATCAACCAATCAACACGTCTCACCAATCAAAATGAATTTCAGGCGACTGATGAAGAAAACTCTGTTTTCGAAACGTAGCGCCAAAGGACCGCAGTGTCACATTAGTCTCTCTTCTCCAGTGCGGATTAACATCAAGAGAGGTAAATTATGGGTGCCTTTTGCCATGACTAATCAATATTGTACATAAAACAGCCAGACATGATATACACGTACAATATTCACAGTATATACACAAAACAACGACAATCCAGATATGAACGATGTGTGGAGTTGCTTTTCCTTTATTACCTCTGACGAGCAGTTTCAGAAAAAATGAGTTTTGACAAGGAAAAAACAGGAAAATTGCCCCCACAAATACAAATATGCAAATTTCATCAAAATTTAAATAAATGCGGTCAAGTTTTTTCAACCATTAGGTTATTGCTACAAATAGGGTTAAGTTTTGTTACAAATTGGGTTATTGTTACAAGTAGGGTTACGTTTTGTTACAAATAGGGTTAGTGTTACAAAAAGGGTTAAGGTTTGGTACAGTTTGGGTTAATGTTACAAATAGGGTAATGGTTTGTTACAAATTGGTTAGTGTTACAAATTGGGTTAGTGTTACAAATAAAGTTAAAGTTTGTTACGAATTGGGATAGTGCTACAAATACGATTGTTTGTTACAAATAGGGGCGATGCGACTGTGTGTGCAGAGGTGGAGAGACAGAAAAAATAGAGGGACAAAGAGACGAAGAGAAACAAGGAGAATGGAAGCGATCATTGTTCATCGCATTCGTTCAGTTATATTTAATAATCAATGGCGACTCTAAACCAACAGAACTAAAATACTAACATTAAATTGGTAGAAATTGGAACTTCATGGTCACTTGTTTGGCCATGAAATGATGTGATTATAATGTGACTTAGAAAAATTCAGCAATGATCACACTCTTTTGGCTGAGTCAATTTGAAGGCACGTCTACAATAACATAGGATGGGGATATTGGCGTTGGTCGCCTTTTAACGACAACTCGCAGCGGGAGATTCCCTTGTTTTCGTGAAAATTGTCTTCCTTCAGTGACTGCCACTCTCACAATGTTTTAGCTAAGGAGACTTTTCTAAAATGATGCGTACCACCGGTAAATTTCAGTTTGTAAGCTCTGTTCAAAAGGGAACACAGTCCTCACTTCTAGCGTTTATACTGGCATAAACATAATGTTTATCTAATTTGAATAGAAAAAGCTAACAACACGAAAAAAAAATTCTGCAAAAAAGCACGTAAATCACTATCAGAGGAATAATTTCAACATATTTTCATGCTTGATGAATCTATGAATGTCCATCAAATATTGATTCAACAAATTTTGCGATGTATTGATCGCATTATTTAGACAATACGTACATGATCTAATCTTTCGTCAAGGGAGATAAGCAGACCCCGTGATCCTTCCCGTCCGTAGGATTCAAAATTACGGTTAAGTCACAGTGGTTAAATCACCGGCATGAAGCTAGAAACAGACTAGCTCCATGTGACCAGTTAGTAAATACCGCAGTCATGAGCGTTCGTCTTACATTTTACGCCCTTTGGTGCAGCAAATACTGAGTCCGAATCACTACAAATTCAAGTAAATCAAAGTCCGAATCAGAAATCTTTATCAGCGACTGAAATTGAACATCATTCCGTTCGCGGCCCCGGCAACTTCATGATCACCAACATAAAAAATCGGCGTCATTAAGAGACTTTCAATTTGTAATTATATATTCATTAATTGTGATAAAGCTTGCACCTGCACTTGAAATATAAAGAATTGAATTCGTTCTCCACTGCTTGATGTAAATGTTTTGCTTTGAGTATTTGAAGACTGTTAGACAATCACAATTGTCGCCTTTGTTGTTTGCTGAATTAGCAACCTCAAGAATGGTACACATTTTCATGACGATTTCCTTCTGACGAAAGTCCTTGTCTGATTCAAAACGTTCGATCGTACGATTGTCACGTGTGTGGGGGCGGTGATTGTGACTAGCGAGGCTACATCTTGAAGAGATGAACTGGAGTCGAATACATAGACAATACCTCTGTCTTTCTCGTGAGGTGAGGCGTTAAGTATACAGCTGCAGTAATGTCATAAGTACGGGCCGAAAGTAGGAGTTATACTTGTAAAATATGAATTTTCGTAGCAGTCAATGCTGCAAGCTAGAATTCGAGCGACGTCTATACGCCAAGGTCATTCCACTCTTTTGTGGCGTGACCGTGCTTACGTCGAACTGGCTTCGACCATCTTCAGCTTTTGTGCTAGGCGTTGGCACAACGAAGCGTCTTATCAATTCTGTTGTACCGGTATCGCTTTGCAATTGCCAAGTCGGGTGTCAGGCTTTGAACATACCAATAGCCTTCACTAAACTAAAGTCCCTCATGGACGGAATGTGACAAAACCAATATTCGATCAAACTTCACGGAGGAAATAGTAACCGTTTCCACACACTGCGTTGCATGCAAATGCTGTTCGAGTCGTTTGATTTTGGTATTATCGACGTGAACGTGATTCACACCTTCTGACCGGCTTAGCATATTAACAAATTCCGAAATTTTGGGGTTGCAAACATAGCGAGTGATCGTCAGCGAAGTTGTAATGAGTTACCGAAAATCGCCCCATAGTAAAAATTTTCATATATCATGAAAATTTAAACAAAGACGGCAAATTTATTTTATTTAAAAATTAAGTTTTGTTACAAATTGTGTTAGTGTTACAAATAGGGTAAACTTTTGTTACAAATAGGGCTAGTATAACTTCTGTCAGAAAACAAAGATTTTTTCACATTTTAGATCAAAATTGGTGAAAGTTGCCCCCAAATAAAACTTTTGGCATATATGTGCACAATTTAATTTTCTCTAACCAGTAAGCTTATGATCCCTACGAGCCTGCACAACGAAATTTAATCTGACAAGATGTTCCGAAAAATGAGTTTCGACAAGGAAAAATAAAAAATATAGCTGCAAGCAGCAATGCAGGGGCCAAAGCAATCTTAAGTGGGGAAAAAAGGCAAATGTCATCAGAGAGGGCAAAGGTCATCACAGTTACACGTCTTTTTTGCAACGAAACTTTCGTTCCTTATGTTACATCTGTCAACCAGAAATCAGAACACTAGGTTTATTGGCTAGCTCAAAATTAGATATGTGCATAATAAATAAGGTACTGCTTGTGGCATCATAAGGTCTAAAATCGTACCAAATATGAAGGGTATAGGACTCTTGGTTACTGAGTTATGGACAAATATGTATATTTAAGGTAAAAAGGACCCAAGGTCACGTTATATTTTGTCAAAAAAGTGTATCCCATAGTTGTCCCTATATACCAAAAATCAGACCTCTAGCTCTATCAGCTGGCCCAGAATTAGATATGTACATAATTAATGAGGTTCAGGATGTGGCGTCATAAGGACTCCCATCTTACCAAATATGAAGGTTGTAGCACTTGTGGTTACTTAGTTATGGACAAATATGAATATTTGAGGTCAAAGGTCATCGAGGTCATGTGACATTTTGTGAAAAAAAATTTATCCCATAGTTATCCCTATGTACCAAAATATCAAACCTCTAGCTCTGTTGGCTTGCCCAGAATTAGATATGTGCGTTATTAATGAGGTACAGGATGCTGCATCATAAGGTCTCCCATCATACCAAATATGAACGGTGTAGCTCTTGCAGTTACTGAGTAATGGACAAATATGTATATTTGGGGTCAAGGGTCATCGACACTGCATAAAAACCCTATAATACTTACTGTATTAACATGAATTATTGCCTGTATTTTAGCTGAAGAGTGCATATACAGATGAATACATGCAAGAATCCATTTCTTGTATTCAGCAAGCCTATATTCATGTGGATTCATGTGAATTCACGTGTATTATTCTCCAATACAGGCAATTCATTAAAGTGAATTTATCTGAATTATTGCGTTTTCATGCAGTGCGAGGTCATGTGACATTTTGTGAAAAAAGTTGTTTTCAATAGTAACCCCTATATACCAAAAATCAGAACTCCAGCTCTATTGGCTTGCCGAGAATTAGTAATGTGCATAATCAATGAGGTGTAGGATGCGCTGGTCATGTAACAGTTTGTTAAAAAACCTTAACACTGATACATGTCCCTGTGTACCAAAAATCAGAATATTAGCTCTAGTTTGAAGGCGGGAATTAGATATGTGCATAATCAATGAGGTACAGAAACATGCTAGGGTCATAGGTCAAGTTCATCCTCAAAATTTTGATTTACAGTTTGATCCCCTGTTGGTCATTGTTCAGTATTCACTAGCCCCTGCCCCCTAGGACTCTTACATAGGCCAGAATAAGCCATTGGTATAGCTTAGCTGCAGAGGTAGAGGGGAGGTCAAAGGTCATTGAAAATCAGAAAAATAATATTTGAAAAATCTTCTTCTCATAAACGGCAAGGTGAAAATTCTTGAAATTTGGTATGTAGCATCTAGGTAGTATGGTCTAAAAAGTTTCTTAACAGATTTTCGATTTTTCATTTTAATGCAAATTTTTTAATAATTAATAACAGCTAGGTCATGTATCCAACTAAATATGAAGGGTCAGGTGCACCAGTACTCAGTAAGCCTAATAAGCCCTGCAAGTTTGAAGAGGCTGCGCGCAATGGTTTTGGAGATCTAGCTTTGCAAAGAATTTATGAAAGAAGAAGAAGATTTTTATTTTTTAAATGAAGGTTTATTACTAAAGTTAATCTCCTGTACAGAAAAGTACATTTCAAAACAATTCAAATTTGAGACGAAAAGCAAAAATAAAATCAGACAAATGCATAATGGCAAATGATGTTCAATTACTGAAAATACTAAGCAAAGTTGGTCTATAAAAAACGGCAAAAACTGTAAAATGGCTAAGACACACTAATGCTGGAGCGTGACGGAGAGAACTGGCGAAAAGGCAAACAGGTAACAAGGGGAAAGAAACCAATTAAATCTGAAAAAAGCACAATTTTGTTATTGGCAGAAGGCAAGATGCGAGGTGCATGAAAAATCTCCACTGAATAGGAGTAAGCAAAACAAACTTCCAAAACAAGAAGGAGCGACAGAAATTTGCAAAGAAATGGGACAAGAACGCCTTACATCTTGCAGGAAAGAAAGCCGCCTAACCGCCAATGAGAAGGGACAACGAAACCAACAAAAAATCTTCTCAATTGACTACCCCCTCCCATTCCGTGAGGAGTATGGTGCCCAGGACAAGTTAGGTTGTGGCTAAAGGGAAAGTGTGCTGAGAGGTGAAAGCACACAAAAGAAAGAAGTGTTCACAACAAAATTTAATCAATAGTAATTATTCCATCGATGTCTACGGAAGCAATGACGTCATTAATACACCAAATGTTTTTGAAAGCACTCATGTTTGAATTGACCGTGAAGTAATTATATTCTTCTAAAATGCGAGAACAAACTCGCCTTTTAAAAACAGAAACAAGCATATTACTGATTAAGGGATCATGACCATTCATTGCATTTTGTCTCGTCACATGAATTGCAATTTTAGCTGTCGTAAAAATAAAATTTAAAAGCGCAAAAGTATTCTTGTCCATGTATGACTTATCAAAGGGTGGGCCTAAAACAAACCACCAGAATAAAATCTTGCATTCCTGACCAAGAAAACTGTGACACAGTTTACGAAGGAGAATGAACAAAGGAGAAAGACGAGGTCATTCGAAAAATATGTGTAAAAGGTCATCTCTTGCACTACAGAAAATACAATCAGAGGATGAGCTATACCCAGAATGGAACATTAACGAGCCAGTTGCGTACGCACCGTGGAGAAGACGCCATTGAAGATCTCCTTCTTTTTTTTGAATTGGACTGAGATAACAAGAAGTGAACAAAGGTTTGATATTTTCAGAAGGTGAAAGCAGATCTCTCCAAACTGTATCTTGACGTTTATTGTTCCCATGAAAATTGGACGTAATCAAGAATGTATATATGCTACCCTTTTCAAATTTATACAAGGGACAATTCAAAATAATACGGTCATCAGTGCCTTTACAAATAAGTTCGAAAGAGTACGAAGGACAATGACAAGAATGAACGTCATCCAAATCAATTTCCTCTTCAAAATAACTTTTGTATTTTTTCCAATCACAGGGAATAGAATCAACCAACGTCTTGACAGTATTTGTTAAAATTCTATTCGAATGAATTGAAACAATGTGTTTTAATGGCTTGGGGAGCGCCAAGGTTTTTGTAAGGAGCCAAAAAGATCTCCAACTTTTGTAATGCCGGCACTGATAAAGTGATTAACAAGAGTACTATGAAGAGGGTTTTTAAAATTAACACAATCGTTGAAAAAGGGGCTTCATGGAAGATATCTTTGATTGAAAGGGGTCCACCTTTTCTCAGGGAAGTACATGACTTCAAGACTCTCAAAAGCTCGATATAAAAATTAGGTAGAAATTCTGGAACAGACTGAAAATTCACTGTAAAAAGTTGAGAGGTGTACTTGAGATTACCAACACTTCGACAATAGAAATCAGCAACAAAAATGAAGGATGATCCACACCTGAATACAAGTATCTTTGAAGATAATTTAACCTGAAAGCTTTCACACGTGAATAGAGATTGATAAGATTTTGCCCTCCTAACTTCAATGGAGCAAAAACTGTTTGACTTGGCAAGCAATGTTTTCCTTGCCAGAAGAAATCAAAAAATTTATGCTGAATTTCATCAATGATAAAAGCAGGAGGACATAGGCAAATTAAACGATGAAAGAGTTTAGTTGCAGCAATTTGATTAAAAACGATAACACGGCCTTGGAATGACATAGCAGGAGCATATCTATTCCACCAAGTTAACTTATTGTCAATCTTTGTAACACCCTCACTCCAGTTTTTTCTCTTTTCACTCGTTACTCTTACCCAAATAAGTACCAAGGACTTTGAGACCAATACTATTCCAAAGAATTTCAAGCGGATGATGAGCACGCCCACGCCATGAGCCGACCCAAAGACCTTTGGACTAACGATAGTTAATTTTTGCATTACTGGCATGCTCATAGACAGAAAACCAATATTTAAACCTCAAAAAATCAGTATCACAAGTTACAAGAGTATTAACGTCATCAGCATAAGCTGAAAGTTTACATTTATGATCACTTGAATTTGGAATCATAACACCATGAATACTGTCATCTTGTCTTATTCTGTGTAAAAGAGGTTCAATAACAATTGCATACACCTGCCCTGATAATGAGCAACCTGGCCTTATACCACGTGAAAACTGAACTGGAGCAGTAAGGGAACTGTTAACACGAACAAGACTATCTGTTTGTGTATACAGAAGTTTAATAAAATTGATGAAATTTTCACCAAACCCGAACGCATGCAGAGTTTGAAAAAAATAATTGTGACTGACAAGATCAAAAGCTCTTCCTGATCCAAAGAAAGAATACCAAGAGGTAGATTCATGTCATTATGAAAATGAATGCAATCTCTAATTAAATGAATATTGTCAAAAATCTGTCTGCCTGGAACAGTATAACTTTTATCTACATGAATGATATCTTGCAAAACGTGCTTCAAGCGAAGTGATAAAGCTTTAGTGAAAATTTTATAATCAGAGCAAAGCAAACTAATAGGTCTCCAGTTCTTAAGAAAGGAGTTATCACCTTGTTTCGGAAGGAAGGTGATAACAGCTCAACGAAAGGACGTTGGAAGAAGGCCATTGGAAATTGACTTTGAAAAACCTGGTGAAAATCGTTCCCCAATAGAGACCAGAATTTTTTATGAAATTCACAATGAATGCCATCAACACCAGGTGTTTTACCATTGGCAATGTTCTTGGGTGCAAAGGCGTACTCATCAAGATTAATGGGTTCAAGTTGCGTAACTTTGTCAGCAGGTAATTGAAGGAGATCATGAAACAAAGTATTTTGTGCTTTAGGTGAAACAGGCTCAGCAGTAAACAGGTTTAGATAAAACAGGCGAGTAAGTCGGCGAATTTCTCTCTGATTTTCAGTAATTGTATGATCTTCACGTTAGAGATGAGTTATGGATTTACGACAGCCTTTGTATTTTTCAAGAGAAAAGAAAAACTGTGATTTAGTATCAGAAGCATTGAGCTGTTGAAAACGAGAACGAATAACGGCACCTCTGGTATCAAGTTTCTGTAAACTGTCAAACAGGTCTTTTTGCTGGTGATATCTTGTTTCCAGAGAAGGGTGAGTATGAATCAATGTTTCCAAAGTACGAATTTTCTCAATAAGCTTTTGTTTTGAACGTTTAAAGTGATGAACTCGTTCAGCGCTGTACTGCTGACTTAATTCTTTAATCTTTTGTTTTCCTATATCCAACCAAGACTGAAGAGAAGAAAACCTATCCTTCTCATTATGCCAACCTTCCCAGAATTCCTTAATTGAAGTACAGTAATTTTCATCATTAAGAAGACTAGTATTGAGAAACCAAACTGGATTTTTGTTGACACTCGAATTCATGGTTAAAACAAGAGAAACAAGAGAGTGACAGATAAATCAGTAGGAGAGTCAATAGATACAGATTTAATTTTCGAAGTCAACCTCTTGTTGATGGAGAAAGTATCAATGCGACTTTTTTTGCTCTCCTCTCTGCCACGTAAAATTTTATGCCTGCTTATGAAAATAACGTCAGGCATCAGAAAGCTTACAGCAATGAGCAAGAGAAGGAAAAACATGCGAAGACTTTAAATGTGGTTCAATATGAGACGACCTAGCTAAATCAGGAACAAGAGTACAATTAAAGTCGCCCCATGACAACATTTTCATTATAAAGATCAAAATCAAGAAGAAATTTACGAAGACTTTCAAAGAAAATACAACGATCATCTCCAATTGAAGGAGCACAAATATTGAGCAAATGAAAGGAAGTATCATCCATTTTAATATGCAAATGGAGTAGACGACCCTGGACGACACGTTTTACAGAAACAACATCAACATTTTTGTCTAGCGGAAACAGCACTGCAACCCCAGCAGAGTTACTGGTACCATGTGAGAAGTAAATAGGCGCGCGCCAAATTACTTGCCACTGAGCCTGATTAGCCACTGTAGAATGGGTTTCTTGTAAAAAATAAAAATCAGCATAGTGATTGGACTTCAACGAAGACAAAATGCTATACCGTTTCTAAGAGTCATGGCAACCATTTATGTTCCAAGAAATGAAACTTGCCATCAATATAAAAGCAAAAACAAGAACGATTTTACTTCCCATGTTTAATAATAGCCAAGCACTAACATGTTGTTGTAACTTTGCAACAAGTTTATAGATACAAACTTTTTGTTGACCAGTGACAATTATGAGAACTTTAAAATCTGAGCAGTAATCTTTACATTTTTCTATCATAATTTTAATTCTATCATAATTTTATAATTTTTCTATCATAATTTTAATTTCTATCATAATTTTAGAGCCTTTAATGTCTTCTAATAACTCAAGCAAATTAATTGGCTTGATTTGTAGCTTTTCTTGAAATTCTGATAAGTCAGAAATTTCAGACACAACAGACTCATTGTCATAATCAGACATTTCGCTGAGAACATCAAAGGAGTTTGATGTTTTCACACCTGACCAAATAAGCTGATTTTGAGAAACATTTCTTGGAGACTGTGACTGAGAAATAAACAAATCTTGAGACTCATTTACATTGATATCTGAAAAAGCAGTCTCGGGAAACTCAAGGGACTGAGACTGAATAAGTGAAGGTGATGACGAAGAAGGGGGATCGAATGATAAAACAGGAGTAGAGGGGAGCGGAGAATACGAAGGCGAAGCAGGGGTTCATACCCTTTCTTCATTGGCATGGACGTTTGCTGCAGAGTTAACACCTTTTTCTTTCTCTTGAGCGTCAGTGGGTTGACTGTTTTTACTGGTGAGAGGTCTTTGATCTCCAGAAGTTTCATCAACAGATGTGACTTTGTGAGCGGACTCTGATTGTGCATCATTGTTTTTAACAAAGAGAGTTGACGTTGAGGCGTTACTTTAAGTTGAGGTGTTAATTTATGATTAACAACTTCATTTGCATTTGCTTCACTTTCGACAACATCCATGAATCTAAGTTTTCATCCACACAATTATTGTCTTTTTGAACATTTTCAGTGTCATTATAGTTGTTTTCTGACGATCTATGATCATGATAGTTAGGACAACGTTTACGGATATGACCTTTTAGTCCACAATGAAAACAATGCAGTTCATCAATAGATACTTAAACGGAATAAAAACGATTATCATATTCGATCTGAATTACACCGCTGATGTTCTCGTTATGTAGCAAAACATGAACTTGTCGTCTAAACGACTTTACATGCTTCAGAAAAGCATTTTTACAACCAAGAGGGATTGCTCTTTTATGGCCAACAACTCTACCAAGTTTCCATAAATGTTCCTCCAAAACTTCATCAGGAATGAAAGAAGGAACATTTGACAGAATTAATTTTGAGGCCGGTTTCACCATGTATTCCACATCTACTAATTCATCAAACAAAGCAAACTTTGATTCAACAATGCTTTCAATATTACCGAGTGTTGCTAAGAACACAACAACGGACTTATTCATTCTAGATGCAGCAATAACATTTTCAATTCCGCCTTTCCTTGCAATCTCTTCGACATAGCTTTCAACGGGAACACCTTCAATGACTTGTCCTCCGGGCGGTCATATTGCCGACCATGGGTTAACAAATGGCAAAAAAAAAATCGAAGAAAATCCACCTAGCCGAAGATGAAACCGGACTGGTAACAAGATCCAGAAAAACTAAACACTACTCACAACGCAAACTGATGGCAATTGACGAAGGATGGCAGAAAATCAAACAAGTAGGAGCCCTTCTGTACATCTATCCAACATGGCGGAAGAAGAAGAAGAAGTGATCCTGAGTGTGGCAAAGAAGTACAGATACAAGGTAATTGCCTAGATGTAAGGTCATATTGATAGCAACAAAATATGGTAACTTTTTGGGAGAAGAGATTTTTCTTTATTCTGACATTTTACTGTTGTGATTATCTTCTCTTTGTTGCTGATGTCAGCGATGGGTGGAAATCCATTATCAATGCAAATTCATGAAATCACAAGAAGTAGGCAAGCCAGTACACTTCACCTCGTGAAAGCTGTTTGCTTACATACTTCTGCAGTATTACTTGTAAAGTATGAAATACTGATGCACTGTGGTAAGCGATGACAACATTAGTAGTAAAGAAAAGTTCCTGTCTGTGACAAGAGAGGGAAATTCCCCCTGTAGCCCTTAAAAATACTACTCCTACGGAACACCTTCGGAACGGCACTTACGCATCTATATCCTACAGAGTCCCTTCGGAACGACACTGACGTGTCTATACATGCAGCTGACCTTTATATGAACTCAAAACCAATTACAGAACTGGAACCATATTCCGCGACCCCATTACACGCATGAGCACCTTCAATTCCAGTTCTCTACACATACATGTTGCGACACGTTCACAGCTGACCTATATATGACTCCGTATGGAACTTATGTATTAAAATGAAAATTCCCTCCACGCTGTGCACATACGTGCTGAGACACATCGCTGTCACGTGAGCACAGCTAATATGACTACATAGGGACTCTGTAGATGGCAGTCAGTCACAGTAAGAGTGCAGAGCTGACTACTAACTGCAAGTATTAGCATGTTAACTCTCTACTAGCAGAATGAACTGTGCAAGCACAACGTGTTCCGAAGGGAGTCCCCTACGTCGTCGTCGTTCTGAAGGCACCTAGCAGAAGACGAGACGGAGTCTGTTCCGAAAGCTGCAATTTTAGAAATTTCCTCTGAGCTCAAAATGTGAGGGAAGACCATTATTTCAAACAAAATGAGTCGCTACAGGTGAATAGTACTGATTTCCAAAGTGTAAGTGGTTGAATCTTTTTAACAAATGAAATGTTACTATTTTCTATACTATTAGGAGCAACAATATCTAAATCCTTTTTGTCTCTATCTATAGTTATGACAATATCGCAAGGTGTTCGTGAATCTGTTTTTATAGAGATACTTCCGACTAAATCGTCCAAATCTGATTCCTGTAGCTAATTTTATGCATCTAATAAAAACTGTGCCATTTTCAAGTATTATCATATTGTCGGTCATCTGTTAATTAGCTGACTGTAGAGTTAATACAGTTGTCTAATCTCCCATACTCTGCAGACCCAGCTTCTGCAAAGTTGTGTCCCAAAATAATCTTACTGGAACCCTGCTAGCCGTATATGAGCAATAATTCTTCCAAGAGTTTATCCATCTCCACAGTGTATTACCTGATTTCATGATTGTAGTATGAGGACTCATCTCGAGGTGAATCGGTATACCGAGTAGTATGATGTATGGGTTATTAGGCTTAAGCCAACGGCGAAAATCTAGCAACTTATATTTGTTGTCATTTCTGTCGAAATAAATCACATTTGGGGTTCGCAGCAGTTCAGTAACCTGACCTGCAATTATACTATCCAATTTATACAAGATGTTAAGCAGTACATTATCATGAATTTCTGACTAGGCCCATCCCATGTCAGAGCAAAGGGAATAGGATCAATTGCAGCCTTTGTAGCGTATATACTTTCATCTACATCTTTCATTTCAGGAAAACTATAGAAAGTGCTCATGTTTTTGAACAGCAGCAGCAGCCAAGACAAACTGTTTTTCTCTAGCTTTATATCGAAGGACATAATGCTCGTAATGGTTACCTGCGATCTTAGTATTATTGTTAACTTTAACATCACTCAGATCTTCGAGCTCAAGATTTAGTCCATAATTTACACCTAGACCAAAGTTACCAGGGCCTGACATGATTGGTGTATACCTTATAATAAGAGACAACACAGAGATGATCATTTGGATTGAAATCAAAAAGGGCGAACCCATTACTGTTAATTTCAACCCTAGCATTGACATACCATGGTTTACCAAAATAAGACTACTAGAGTGCCCACATTATAATTAGTGGCATAACATAACAGAGTCGAATAATGTAATAAAATATCAAGAAGGCAGCCAACCGAAGAAGACTAAATCAATACATCCAGGTAACTACAATATTGATACCCTCAACAAAGCGATTGGGATGCAGCAGAAAATCTATTTTGAAAAATGTCTCCCGACAAGCTGTGTTTATCTAACACTGGCTAAAGATTTTAAAGTCTATTTTAATGCTACAGGTAGCTTCGCCAACCTCGTTGGTTTTTCAGATAGGTCAGAGGACAATCCAATTATAAAAAGTACTATGAGTCTGAAGAGAGCAGATTTCATGACAGTCACTGAATATATAGTTCATTCAGATGCCGTCGATGTGACTAGAAATTACGTTACGAACACAAGCAACTCCCTTCGGAACTATTCCGATAGGAGGCGAAGCAGTCCATACATACAGGCAAAAACCTCAAACTATTTACAAATATACATCTGGGATACAAAAGAAATAAGTGAAAATGTTATCTATGACTTAAAAAGTGGCGACTCTGCTATCACCATGCCATGTGAGAAAGGGCTCAGGATACATGAGTTCAATGCGTATTTGGATAACAGATCAGGATGGAAAGGGAATTGCTTTCAATAACTGGCCAACTAGTTTTTGTAATCGAATTGTTGTAGTTAGCGCACCAGCACAAACCATCTTGTGACCAATCCCCCCAGCAATAAAGATCATTCCATTTTTTTTTGCTCAGGACTGGGCTGATAATAATCTGTGAATTGAACTGGCCCTTCAGAACGCGCCGCCGCTTCTTCCACTATTTCTGCATCTGTATCTCTTAATTCGGCCGCAGCATGTATATCTTTGGCCTGATTTTCTCTTTCCCAATCAGCCTGAAGTATAAGGTTCGGCAGGAATAATATTTTTCTGTTCAAGGAGGTCTTTGGTTGCAACTGCAGCAGCAGTTGCTCCCCCTAATTTTGCTAAACAAGTGAGATTTGGCCGGCTCGGATCACCCATCTCCATCTTTAGAAATTTGCTAGAGATCATTAGATATCCCATCGGAAGTCCTGCAATTTCAATATCATCATACATTGTGTTTACAATTGTTTTAGTATCCATGGTTGCTATAAAAAAGAATAATGAAATAATTCAAATCCATGTCATGCAATGTAGAGGATCCTGTGCCTGGTTGAACGCTCGGCTCTGTAGAAGCAGGATGCGTACCGTTCCGAAGGGGCTCACACGTAGGTTGACTCGGTCACTTAAGAGCATTCCGAAGGGGACAAATATGGCAAGCACACCCCCAATATAGTCCTAGTGCAGTCAATTAAACTCCTATAATCCCTAAAAAAGATAATAATTTTATACCATCTGTTGTGGCGTACCCGACAGGCTCTGATCTGCCACAGTCATACCATCATTAGTCACTGCTAATGCTTCGCGCTGCACTATCACTTGTCGCTTCATCCCTTTGTTCTATCTGTTCCATTCTGCTATTAAATCTCTTCCCTGCAGCCACTCTCCCTGGATGCTTCGTGGGGAGGGTAAATTCTCTATGTTGTGCTGCTGTGGTGGGGTTGGTGCCCCTTCAGAACTCTGTGTCCACGCCATTTAAGGCGGCACTTGCACAATTGAATACATTTTTTTGGGTATTATATTAAGTCCGTTTTTTTTAAACATCTACATGTTTACCCATTATTAAACCAGTTGAAACTAGAGCAAGAAGGGGCCCCATGTGTAGGCTATGCGTCCTGATATCCGTTTTATTTCACTGTTTAGAATAAAATCCTTTTTAAGATCAGAGGCATAGTTTTCTCAGTCATCGATTGGAACTACCTGACTGATTGCGCGGGCTCCTAGGTCTATGAAACTTTGAGTGATGGTATCACTTACTTAGAGAACTGTATTTTGCTTCCCAGACTTTAAATGCTTTATTTACTGTATCATCATTGTACTTTACTACATTTACAATTGAAAGCTCCTTGGCAAAAATAACTTGCTTTGTACACTTGCAACAATATATATTTTTTTTCAAGCTTCGTGTCTATTATGGATCGAACATCCGCAGCTAGACCTGTATTCACTGCTGGCATCGCTGCATTTGCTGCTGCCGCCAATTTTATGTAATTCTCCATTGTTTGCAATATGTTATCTATGTTTAGTAAAAAATAAAATGTACGTTTAAACCTATACCCTAAATCAGTATCAGCAAAGTCTGGAATGAGAGAAGAACAAGCTTTCCAAATGGCCCAATCGGAAGGGTTCCAAAGGGAATATTCTCTTCCATTAAAAATCTATCTGTATATAGAGACACATATTACAGTCATGAGTACAGGACAGAGTGCATTCCTGATTGCCTTTCAGCTGCATGAAAAAAACTGACAGCACAACATGTGGATATTCCTCCAAAACAGAATGACATAAAACCTATTCTCATGGACTTAGAAATATATGT
This sequence comes from Ptychodera flava, assembly GCA_001465055.1. Classification (NCBI taxonomy): domain Eukaryota; kingdom Metazoa; phylum Hemichordata; class Enteropneusta; family Ptychoderidae; genus Ptychodera; species Ptychodera flava. The sequence goes on along the minus strand of LD345187.1, from coordinate 103,564 downwards.
AATGCTGACAGATAAGTTTACCTTCCATCAGTGGGATATATTCAAAGATAACGTTGTCACTCATCGATCAGCGAAAGAAAGTAATGTCTGGTTGGGCGGTCTGCACATGAAATACTGGGAACAGCAATTGAATTTCACCGTATAGTGCAGTACCACTGGCTATGGTATTTCATTCACCCATCTCTTGGACAGGAAATTTTCACCGCAAGTTCGTTCAATCTATTGTTTTCATGTATATTTTACAGTACGTCGGATCCTTCATGAAATGGAGGTTGGACTTCCAGACAATACCGAGAGAATCTTCAAAGGCGGCGGTAATCCATACAATCTCGTGAAATATGAACTTCTCTGTACTGAATTTAATTTGGTAATATAAGTCCCATTACATCCGACATTCGATATCGCGGTGGGAAGTCGGAAAACTCAGGTCTAGGCTATGGCTATGAATATTACACTAATCACAGTCCTGTTCGGCAACCTGCTGCCATATACAATGTTCATGACCTTTCCTCTCCTCCAATAATGTTTATACACACATACCATTTTTAGCTCCGCTGTCAGCGACACGGAGCTTTTCAAATAGGTTGATTTTCCGTCGTCGTCCGTCGTCCGTCGTCGTCCGTTGTCGTCCGTCAACAATTGCCTTCTCCTCTGAAACCGCAAGTCCAATTGCTTTGAAATTTTATATGCAGTTCACTTGGGGTGACCTCACTTAAGTTTGTCCAAATCGTGGTGAAATTTGCATATTTGTATTTTTGGGGCATTTTTTGGTGTTTTTGGTAAAAAAATCTTCTTCTCTGAAACCGCTTGTCCGATTGCTTTGAAATTTAATGTGCAGTTTACTTAGGGTGTCTTTAGTTAGATTTATTCAAATCGTGTTGAAATTTGCATATTTGTATTTTTAAGGCAATTTTTGTCATTTTTGGTAAAAATCTTTAAAAATCTTCTTCTTCAAAAGTACCTGTCAGATAGCTTTGATAATTGGTACATATGTGTCTAGGGATGATCTATTTCAGATTTGTTCAAATTGTGCAGAAATATGCAAATTTGCATTTTTAAGGCAATTTTTGCCATTTTTGGTCAAAAAATGTATTTCTCTAAAAGTACTGATCTGATAGTTTTAATATTTGGTATGCAGGTTTAATTACTGATGAAATCTGTAATTTTGTATTTTTGGGGCAATTTTTGCCATTTTTGGTCAAAAAATGTGTATTTCCAAAAGTTCTCATCTGATAGCCTTGAAACTTCGTATACAGGTTCCTACAGATGAACAAAATTATATTTATTGAAATTATGCTGAAATCTGCAATTTTGTATTTTTGGGGCAATTTTTGCCACTTTTGGTCAAAAAATGTGTATTTCCAAAACTACTCATCTGATAGCTTTTCAATTTGGTGTACAGGTTCCTACAGATCACCTTAATGATATTTATTGAAATTATGCTGAAATCTGCAATTTTGAATTTTTTGGTCAATTTTTTCCATTTTTGGTTAAAAAATGTGTTTCTCAAAAAGTACTGGTCCAACAGCTTTGAAATTTGGTATACAGGTTTCTATAGATGAACTGAATTTGATCTTTTGAAATTATGATGAAATCTGCAATTTTTATTTTGGGGGAAATTGTTGCTTTTTTTGGTCAGAAAATTTTATTCTCATCAGATATTAGCTTTGGTTGACATGTTCTTAGGGATGATCCGATGTGATATATGCAAAGTATGATGAAATCTTCAATTGTGTATTTTTCAGCTATTTTAGCCACTTTTTTCTGGCCACTGCATTGAGCTATCAAAGATTTCCAGCTTCTTCATCAACATGTGTCAAAAATAGTTATTCTCTACATAAACACAGCGGAGCTATATCGGCCGCTAGGTCGCTTGTTTGAAAGAAAAAACAATGTGCTGCCCGACAAAGACCGACCACATTATTTCTTCCAAAATAATGGATCGGAGGGGCAATACAATAGTTTCATCCCTCTGAAGGGTGACTCTGGATCCCAGAGGGGACTGACACAGGCCGGTCTCGCCTGCCTCAATGAAAGCCTTGAAGCATATGTATATTGCATCCTTGGCACAAAAGCAAATATTCGTAGTACCATAATGGGCGATACTGGAAGCGCTGAACAAGTACGGAAAGAGTTCGGCGTTCTCCTCAAAGATGAAATTCGTAATACCGACAAAGTAATCAGTTATTGGCGATACCAAGACACAACAAACATGGGTGTAAAACTTGATACGGCCGTTTCACCCAATTTACTTCTCTTACCATCTAAAATGGTCATTCTTTCCGGTCCAGCAATTGCAGGTTATAATAATGAATTGCAATATGCAACAGAATCTATGGTCTTCGTGGTAAACGGAGATATTAACACAGAAATCAAACAAAGTGCTAAATATAAGGCAATTGATGGGGACAAATTGCTGGTGCTGCTGACAAGAGCGGGAGTGCACCAAAAGGGACAGTCGCACACGCCAGTGCGGACCCCATTCACAAATTCGGCAAAATTGGTTTCTTATCTTTAGCCATATCTATTGGATTTATGTACAGTGCAGGCCGACGCTATCCAACCACCGTTCAACATGATTATAACTGGTCAAACAAATTCTGGAAAAACAGAATATGTGATGAATCTTTTAATCGGACCATATCCAAGGAAATTTGAATATATACTGTTCACTTGTCCGACATTCATGAACAATAAAACGTATAATACAAATTCAAATGGATGGATGATGATGTATTTGTGTTTCCGGTCGGACTCGATGCTGTGGATGAAATTCTAGCCTTCGTACATGGATATCTCAGAACGGGAGGCCTCCTACCTAATCAGGGAATTGAAAAATAGGTCATTAAGTAAACTTGTATTTCATTTAGGTCACCGGTATCGCATACAATTTTTCGTATAATATAGCTACCATGGAACCGGCAGGAACTCTAAGAGAACTATGTTACAACCCGAGAACTGGTTTCGGGAGCGTACAAAAACTATATGAGGCAGTGCATGCCGCTGGGCTGAAAGTTACTAAGAAAGAGGTACAGGACTGGTTGCAAACTCAGCTAAATTATAATCTACATAAACCAGCCCCTCGCAATAGCACTGGCGGCGGGCGGCGCATCTTTGTATCATCAATAGACGAACAGTGGCAAGATGCCCTTGTGGAGATGCCTGCATCGCTCACAAAAGAGAATAAGGGTATTCGATACATGCTGACAGTAATCGATGTGATCAGTAAATATGCATGGGCCAGGCCGATACAGTCAAAAATGACTGATGACACTCTGGAGGCACTAAAAGACATAATTAAGAAAAGTGGGGGGCAACCCGACAGACTTCAGACAGATGAGGGGCGGGAATTTACTAACCGGAAAATGCAGAAATGGCTCAAGGAGTCGGGCTTTTACTGGCTTCACATATATAGTGATAAAAAGCCAGTGTTGTAGAACAATTCAACGTACATTTAAGAGCCTAATGTGGAAATATTTCACATACAGACAGACATGCCAGTGACTCAATATTCTACCAGAACATCTCGAGAACTACAACAACACTGTAACATGGAAGTATCAAAGTGAAACCCATCGAAGTAACAGAGGAGAATGATTTGCAGACATTTTATACATTATATGGTCTTTTGATGGCGGCCGCAGGCGTAACTCCTGAGTTCAAACCAGGAGAATGGGTCCAAATTACCAAATACAAGAGCACCTTCAGGAAAGGATATTTACCAAACTGGACAGAGGAGATCTTCATAGTAACAAAAGTGGTGTACACAGCTGGACTGGGAACGTCGCCCGTCTATAAGATAAAGGATCTGAATGGAGGAGGAAATACTTGGTACTTTCTATTCTGATGAACTGTAGAGCGCCCCTGGCAGAGCTGGAGGAGCCGAGCTGTAAAGAGTCAAACGAATTCTGGAGACGAAAAAAGTGCGAGGAAAGAAATACTATCTGATAAAATGGTGTGGTTATCCAGAAAGTTTCAATAGTTGCATGACGCGACCACTCCATTACAGGTTTAACCCATGTTTGAGCTCTTTATTCGGGTTTAGTGGGGTTGGAAGTTAATGCAATGTGTACACAATTCAATGCAATACGCACACAACACAATCAAAGGTTGCATATTCGATGTACACAGGAAGCCAGGTATCAACACTGATTTGGTCATCTGCTGAGACTGAGTACCACTACAGGATATCATGGGCAGGAATATTTTTGTGTTTTATTGAGGAATTACTGTTAAAATACACATATATACACGAAATTTGACCTAAAAAATTTGTTTTCTATTGGAAAAATAACTTCTTGGCGACGTAGTGATTTACGTAAGTTAATTTGTTGGACACGGTCGTTTGCAGGTCCGCGCGTATTAATCTTAGCAGTGCATGTTTTCCGGCCGAGCAGAGGCCATGCACAAGATTCAAATAATCACAGTACAGTAGTGTAGCTGCTTGAAACCTTCCCAATGCATTGCTAACGTATCGCTCCGACAACATCACTATGGCCACTTCCACAGAATTTATGATCGGGCAGAAAGTTGAGGTTATTGACCAAGAAAGAAGATGGTCAAATGCTACTGTAATTGGATTTGAAAACGAAAAACTTCAAGTTTCATTTGATGGCTGGCCAAGGAGATTCAACCTCACCATTGACCCGGCTATTGCAAGAAAGCCAACAAGCAATGAACAAAGATTGGTAAGTCCAAAAGATTGTTGTTGTGTATTGTTAATGAATAGTATGAACATTTAGTGTATGGCATTATTTCCATGAAATCGTAAAAATTGCCCCCGTTTCACTTGTAAGGTTGCGTGTGCATAGAGTTGGAAACGTTTCTATTTGTGTAAGCTGTACAGGGAATTCATTATCGCAGGTCGAGGTCTTTAGTTAATGTTTATTCAATTCAAACAATCAGAGAATGACACTAATAAACGCTAGATGTAGACATATCGAAATATCCACATGTTTCAGGCCTTTTCAATTTTCGTTGTAGTCTTAGATTGAGAGGGCCCGACTGTCTTATGAAAAATGGGTCACGTATGTGTTGTACAACTTATAAGCAATGTTGACATTTATCGATGCAGGTTGAGGTCATTAAAGTGTAACCCGTTCCAACATGAGATAGTGATGTGATAAAACGATATGTAGTACGTTTTAGGCCATGCAAATGAAAATATTAATGGGTTTATCCCTTTCCCATATGCGTGGAAGTTTATCGATCGATCGAGTCGCTGGGTTTTCATTAAGAGCCGGCGAAATTGAAGCCAGCGAAGTATTCTTGATTTCGCCGGCAACTTTTATGAAAAATTGATACTCTTTCAGTGCTAAAATGTTTTTACCTTCTGAAATGGTTCGTCCATGCATCACAGGCAGTGTAATCAAATTATTTAGCGGATTTAATGCTACACTGAAGAAGATCGACTTCGATCTCCCTGTTCTTTGATTGTATGTAGCATGTGTAACATGTGAAAGCGTGTATACGTATTGGCAGAATAAACAAAAGAATAATGATTTGTAATGGACAATTCTATTGGCTAGTGCAATTGATGGCTCCCATGTGGTGACCTTTCTCTCTACCAATGAAAACGTGCGTATTACTCCTACCAGCCCTCATAAGCTACATTCAAAATGGCCGATGCCGGCCGCGAGGTAAAGCTTCGCTGTACGATCTCGGGTTTTTACGCTTGCCAAGGAACAAGAGAAAGGTAATTACATGTATTCAAATTATTTTTGAAGGCCATGGCCTGAATTTTGCTCAAAAAATAATTCCCGATTAGAAAGTTAGACCTTTTAGTTCGCCTACTTGTGTTGGCTATTGCACTGCCGTTGGTATCCATGTGCTCACATCACCAGCTGATCAGGCAGGGTTAATCCGGCGACGAAGTAATGTGCGTGGTTACTCTGGTGGGGCATTGGGTATATTATGAAATGATAGATAATTCATACAATGTGCCTTGCCGTTCTCCAAAAAATAATCGGAGTTGTATTAAAGGGAAATCGGCTTCACATATCAGCTATCTTGTCTTGTACGTGTTTCAGTGTGTTTTGTGTCTGTATTTGGTTGTGGCTGTTAATTCTCGACCGTGGGTCATCCGGGTAGTTGCTGTTTTTTACGTCATTTTTGCGTCACAGTGCCATTGTGAAGTTCGAATATTTCAACAACCAAAGGAATATTCAAAGTTTCAATATACATAAATGACATAACTTTTAGTTCTGATTTTTTCCACACAATTTCTGTATCATTCGCTCTTCTTTATCGTCTGATCTCTCATTCACCACGCTCGTGTGTGTTTCACCTAGACAACACTCCGCGGTCGATAATATTGTGAAAATTAATAACTGGGTTGTTAATTTAAAAATAAGGCATGGCGGAAATTGTTATAAAGGGAAAGTGGCTCCACATCCCGCATCTTGTGATGTATATCTTTCAGTACGTTTTGTGTCTACATTTTGCATCTGCCAGTTAATTTTATAGAAGTTTCCAGGACTGAGGAATGAATTGTAAACAGGGTTCAAACACCCAAAGTCATAGTAATATTCCATGACTTTCAGGGAATATAGTGAGCAATTTTCCAGAAGTATTTGCTGTGAAAAAAGATGAAACTGTGATATATAATACACATTATGTTGAAATTGATTATTTTGTATTTTTCAGGGGCTATTTTTGCAATTTAGAGTAAAAATTTAGAAAAAAAAGTTTTCTGTCAAAAACTACTTGTTTGATAGCTTTGATATTTGATTTACAGCTTCCTACAGATGAACTAAATTTGAAGTTTGAATTATGATGAAATCTACAGTTTTTGAAATTTTTGGTCAAAAATGAATTTTATCAACGTGGCTTGTTTGACAGCTTTGATATGTGGTATTCAGGTTCATAGCAATGATCAAAATGTGACATATTCAAATTATGATGAATTTAGCAATTTTGTAACATTTCTAGTTCGTGTACCATAGAACTAGAGTAACAATTGAATTATGGTACCATTGAACTCCTATTGCAAACATTGGTATGGAGCTGTGCACAACTTTCCAACACCAAACCACAAAGTCTACCATAATTTTGCAGTTTTGCAATGATAAACTGTTCAAACCACACCGTCTCCTACCTCGACTGTGTAAGCTTCACTTCTGGTGCTAAACAATTTCTGCTGATCGGACCGTTCTCAATAGCTGCAACGGCAGCTACCTTGAAACAACCACAATTGTTACACCTTTGTATGGTTAGAAAGGAGAGTACCTTTGCCCAGTAGAAAGGTGGATTTCATAGCAAAAGTGGACTCAGCAACGAAGCCTTAACATTATTAGCGTAGACAAAAAGTTACATTTTGTACAAAATCGGTGATTAGCAAAGACTGGAAGATTTCATTTAGTGGGGACTGCTACAGTCGAAGCAAGTAGCAGTGATAACCTTCAATCGATCATGCACGGCAGTTTGCCGTGTGAGAATTAGAGTGTGATTCGTGTCTGCTGTACAAACTTTGTTGTACACCAACAAATTACATCTATCTAAGTACCTTTGAAATTCATATCCTTTGAAATTCAACTACTGGGGACAAAAACGAGGTGCAAATGTGCTGAATGATAGAACATATTAAGAGGACAATACACAGGACTTTGAAACAATGAATGTCCACAAACATGAAAAGATTTTACAAACATTGGGACCGTGTCGTTAGCATGACGGCCTGACTCGTCAGCGAAGAGGCCGTCATGATAGCGTGGCAGGTGTGGCTGTAAGTGTTGCATAACCCCACGCATTTGTATGGTGGGGAGAACGCTGTTGTATTGCCAAGGATATTTTTGCAGTTTCTTGGGTAAAAAAAAATTGTCAAACGTTCTGATGTTTGGTATACAGCATCCTACAGATGAATTAAACGTGACATATTGAAATTATGATGAAATCTGCAATTTATATTTTTAGGACAATTTTTGCCACCTTTGGATGACATTTGCATAGGGATTATCTTCATTTGCCTTTCCCTAAACATTTCTTAACTTGTTTTGTCATGTAGGTCATATGAAAAGGAGCAAGACAAGTGAAGCTAATATCACAATCAAGCTAATTGGTGGTGATACACTGTTGCATGACGGCAGGGAAGTTGTTACTGACATAATTGATCCAATTACAGGTGAAGTCCAGCTAACCACTGGTGAAGTTATTAAAGCTTCTGAGCTTAAATTGAAAGGTATATATCACCTGAAGTCATTACTTTTATTAGTATAGTCTCAGTCAAACATACATGTACTTCCAATTCAACCCATATCCTTAGTTGATTAACATTTCTATCAATATCCTGAATTTCCATTACAGTCAAGAAAAAGTTACTACACTATAACTACCACATTCTGATTTGATTTTCAATAAGGTGGCGCTGCACCGTTGAACACAGTTTGTTTTTCAAATGAATGTTTATCTACATGTAAGATGACAAGGAAACCCTTCCAAACTATATATTTTCAAAACGCAGTGTATCTAAAGTTAAGTATAGTAGCGATTCTACTTTAGTCAAAGGATGAAGGAGTTTCATATGTGACACTTCTTTATCATAATTGACACTTCTTTATCACGCAACGTATGACTGCTTGACAAACTAAAAGGTGAATCTAACAAAAATTGTGAACTTGGTTTAAGTAACAAATCAATTTAAATGAATTAATATTTAAAAAAAATATTCTGAGCAATATATTCTGTTTCGCGCAGTGCCCCCTTAATGACCAAGTTTGATTAAAATGTTGTTACGTTCAATAAATGTTGGTAGCTGTTGTCTATTGCTTGGTGTATGCTTGTTAATTTCAAGCATCTATTGATTATTGTGCTGCTTTTTGATCAAGATGCCATGTTGGTATTATTCTATTTATCTGAAAGAACAAAGTTCACATACATTTCACTTATTGCAGCATTGATGAGACTATAAGCAGTTTACCAATATAAAAAACTTCATGCTAATTCCCTTTGAAGAATGATTCATCAAAGTATATTTGTATTTTTCCCAACGGAAAGTGTGGCTGAACAGACTGAACAGACACAGAGCAAACGAAAAAGACGTCAAGTGTCTACTTTCAGGGCTGTGAATCAGAAGTCAACCCACAAGACCACAGTGAGCCACTTTAGGCAAAGTTTCCAGGTTTGTTCTGATGAGGACTCTGTTCCATGTGACCTACCTTTAGAGGTATTCATTAATTCAAAAGGTGTCATTGTAAGTTGCGGGCACATTTATAATGCATATGACATGACTCTTGTGTGTGTTAAAATACATACCACGGAGCAAGATCCGCTGTGCACTTGTCACCTAATATACAACAAGAATATTCAGGACTGTGTTGTCACCTTGCCTGTGTCATCACTTTCTGATATCACAAAAACAATATAGCCTAGTTTGAGAAGTCATCTCAGTAAAATTAAATATGAGAGTACATTGGCTGTGTCAGAATCTGTGTTCAGAACAAATAAACATTCTTATACAATGTTAGTAAGGAAACATCAACTTGCTTCCCAGATACGGGTTGAAGTACAGAGCTGCCTTCGTAGCAAAGCACTTGCACGAACAGCAAATCTTGGCCTGTGCTTTCAACTTACCGATTTGACTATCTTAAATCTGAATGTTGAATATAAATTCACCAATATCATCAGTTACAAGAAAAATGGTATCTCCACATTGGATCATGTTTTAGGCAAATTTTGGGATGTTTTAATCGAGGAAAGTTTCTTTAGCTATGTTACAAGTCTTAAAATTACCAGGATGGAAAACAACATGTTAGTACTGAAAATAAAAGGTGCAATCTGTCGTAGTACATTTAGTGTTGACAATTACAGAGAGACAACTGCTTTAGATGTTTACAGCATAAGTAAGGAATGAAGATTGAAACCGCTATAAATGTAAATTCCCATGCAGCTGCATCTGGGAGCTAGCAACTTAATTAAGATGATGACAGGTGCATTGTGGTTACCTCAAGGGCACAGGATTGCTTGGATCTAATGTTACTGTAAATGTAAAATCATGAAAACAATACGTGTCAATTTGTTGCTCATAGGTCTTTCATATTTAACAATGTTGCTGTGCAAGGAATTTAAATGAAGTGGATGTGGCCATAGTGATGTTTAGGTTCATTTAATGGTAGAATAATCATGTCTAAAATTATACATCTAAGAAATGAATGTAATTTTGAAACTGGGAAATATAGTTGTGCCATTGATGCATTCCTTGAAGTGTATTATTTTGGGATGTTTCAGAAAAGTCAACACATACGAGAATTAAATAATGATATGACTGAAGTGATCAACAAAATGTGCAGAGCTCGTTCATCAATATTAAGTCGGGGGCAGTTGCGGGAAATTCGTAAAGAGGTGTGGGAATGGTTGGTACTGCACAGGCCTATTTCATTTGCCACAATGGGAAGAATTGATGCAGAATGTCTGGGAGCTTTTGATCTCTTAACTGCAGACTCACAGGTATTTGAATCGTTATTTTCCGTTTCCTTGGTTTGTAGTAACTGCAAATCTCCAAAAGATAATACCTCAAGTGTGAGATGTGTGAGTATAACACAATCAGTAAATGACAAATGTGGTGGAAATGTACCACTGATTATCGAGGAAACTTCTAAAGACATGGCTGCACAAATCACTAAAGCAAAATGCAATTTATGTGGCAACATGCTGTCATTAGGACATGCCATTCTTGATCTGCCATTATTTTATGTGTTGGAGTTAGATGTTGTTGAGGGAAAAAATAAACAGAAACCAGCATTAAAAATTGCAGAAGAATGCTCTGTTTTTGGTGGAAATTATAGTCTCTGTGGAGCAGTACAACTGCGACCAGGACACTTTTGGGCAATTGTGTATGCCAAGAATAAATTTTATGTTCTACACGATTTGCAAACCCTAGCCCCATCGTATAACACATTTTCAGGTGCAGTTACCGCCAACACATCTGAGTCTTCATTGACACACACACACACTTAGTGAACACCATGACCCTCTACAGATCTTAATATATCAAAAAGTCACTGGCAATGACAATGTTGACATCACTTCACATGTCAAAGCACTATTATCCAGAAATATTGCAAGTAATACAAGTAACAGTATATTGAAAGAATTACATGTACCAGGTTTACAGAAAAGTGCAAAAACAACCATCGCCAGTGAGAATTGTAGCATTGAAACCAAGTGTGCTACATCTAATTCACAGGACAAAGAGAACAGTGATTTGGAATATATAATAAAGGGGATAGTGTCAAATCCTTGAGGCTTAGTAGGAGTGATAAAGGAAATGCTACATATACTGGTAGTTCAGATAATTGCAGTCCTGGTGCTATTTACAACATAATTAACAAAGCAAAGTACAGGAATCAAAGTATGTTCCAAGAAAATACAGAAATAATTGCAACTGACTTCAAAAATGTGCCAGGGTTTATTAAAAATGAAAAACCGATGAAAAGGCAACGTGCTGATAATACATTTTTTACAAACAATGGTGTCTATTATGAATCCACATTGGGTTGTTCATTCATATGCACCTGTATTTTTGACCTTGTTGGCGTGGGTGCTCTAGTGAAAAAGCGTGGATTTAAGACGTTAAACCAGTTACTTATAAAACATGGGATAGATCCCTCCGGAAACTATAAGAGAGCATCTAAAAAATGTATTTGTCAGCATAAAAAATTAATCAAAACAACAACAGCAAAGGCAGTAATCTGCAATATGAAAAAGGGTAATACTTTTAAAAAGACCCTTGTTTTGGATGAATTGAAAAGTATTCATAATGATAAACATGTGGTAGGTGATCAGCAACTTGAGAAGATAGTAAAGACAGGACAGATTCAAATAATGGAACAAACAGTTGAGTATATTCTTACAGATGGATTATTTTTGGACGTGACAAGTAGCTTTAAAGCAGCTGGTCTTCTCTCACACGTAAGGAAAGAAGGCTATAAGTTTATTGACAAATGTCTGCACAATAATCAGCGCAGTTTGAATGACAGCTTCATTCATGGCAGAAAGTACATCAAATTGTCAGCACTAAATATAATTCTCAGTAAATTTAAGGGGGGTCAAAAGAAAAAGAAAAATACCTTCAAAAGGAGCTGTCATCTCTATCGGAACAAGAAACGATAACATGCTTGAGTGTCAGAGATAGTCTCAATACACCTGCACGCAAGGCAATTGATAAAAACTCTAATGTAACCATGGAAACTCCCTGTACACTATCACCAATCAGGCAAAAAAATTCTACTGTCAGGTGAAAACTTGGATTTTCAAAGACTCAGCAGAAGAATCTGGCCAGTCTGCTCTCAGATACATTAAGAAAATTTGCTAAACAGCATGTCGACAAAGACAGGACCAAGTTTGTCAAAGTTTTATCATCCTTGTTTGCAGCCAATGACACAAAGGCAGAAAAAACAGTCATGATGGATACTTGACAGCAGATGACATTGTGTCGTTAGTGAGTCAGTCACAGGTATTGAATCAAAAACACATTTTTAATCGACTCATTAAAGATCCACTGTGCACTCCAATTTTGTCATTGTCTGAGGCAGATTGTGTGAATTTTGAAGAAAACTGCTCAGGTGTAAGACTTACAGAAGAATTGAGAAATTTGTTCCCAGGTGTTATGCCAAGCAGGAGGAGTGTAACTCGATTTACGGCTGCAAGAAAATTTGAATTTCAGGCAGTACTGCTACCAAGACGCACAGCTACAGGCTGGCAAATTGACCCCGAAAGGTTGTTTCAGGTGCTGCAATTCAAATATTATTTCTTAGAACAAAACACTGACCAACACTGGAAAATTTATGCGAATGGGCGTGAGATAGGAGGAAGGATGAGCACGTTTGTATCTTTGAATTGTCTATCAAATGAGCTTGTGCTGCAGAAATTGAGTTATCAAAGTACCATGGAAATTTGGCTCCGTGCTCATCTTTTATGAGAGTGACTCCAGAGACAACCTAGAAGACAATCTCGGCTTATCAGGCTCTTTGAACCGATTTGTTGGGGAAATTGCAAGCGAACATTGTAAGTTTTACTTGTCAGGTGATGAAATGTTTTTGGAAGCCATCCTTGATGATGAAAAACTAAGCCCAACTTCTGATACTGGCTGGAATATAAATGCAGAGGTCAACAAGGAATCTAAAAAACTCACTTGTCCAAAGTCAGGGCTCAGAACAGACCTCAGTCAAGAAATCACGAGGTCACATCCGCAGTCTCTGTTGGGAAACGTACCCATTCATAGAACTGTCATGTGTACACTTCATGGTATGGCACGATGTATAGAAAAACTACAGTAAAGCAGATGCAGGCCAGTATGTTCAAGACAAAATTACTGCATTAGAACAAAATATATCATTTAGAGGAGTACGTCATGGAAGTTTCCCAATCTTGTTTAATTCAAAAGGTGAGCCTGAACCAATAACATTGAATTGTGTCCATGCACTTGCAATAATCAGTCCACCTATGGAAAGCCGTTGGGGACCCCTCGGCGAAAACTCTTTCCCCATTGAAAATGCATAGGTTGAAAACAAAAAGGTTTTCCGTCGAAATAAACAAAAAAATACCACCCGGCTACAACATAACTTTTAGCGGCGCCGTCAACTTCAAATGCGACAACAACAACTCAAACCACATTATGTTGCGACCACAAAATATCAGTCAGCGTCAACATTGCTAACACTATGCAACTTGACCTTGGATGAACACTGGCCGCAGCGGTAACAATCTATGAGGCACTTTGTGAGATGTCAAATGATAAAGTTGGCGGCGAATGCCTAACTGCGATTGCGGAAAAAACAGAAGCTCGTGCGGACGCGAAATCTTTTGCTGCTCATAATCAACATACAGACACAGAAACTCTATGATTACGATTCCGCACTGAACTGCCATCGCGAAATCTTATCGTCTTTTGAGGCCGCAAAATCTCTACTTGCTCAGTACCAAACATAGACGCTGTTAATATGAAACCTATAGAAACCGGTACGGAAACTTCATATACTCGCATTGCAGTGTGACAAAACTTTTACAGCGTACAAACGTTGCGGAAAAAACTACAAGTTGAAGCTACGACAAACTCTACTCTGGTTGACACAGTCTGTTGCAAACACGGGTGATGCGGAAAAATATCATATGCAATGAGCAT
>LD345187.1:32279-78001 GCA_001465055.1 Ptychodera flava | reverse complement strand
TATTTAAGTAGGCGTTAGTTTGTAACTGAAATTCAGTTTGGCAATGATCTGATATAGAAATGTTAAGTGGGTGAACCTTAAAAAATAGAATTTTGCTAAATAAGTTACACCCGTGGCCACTTTAGTGTTGATCAAGGCTACTTGATACAGACAAAAATTCTGCTTGTACAAAGGCAAAAGTAGCTCTGTCTGGGGTTGTAAATGAGAGTTTACGATTGGCATCCTGTGTTCAAGATTAGATACAATGTAACATGACCATGCACTGGTCTGTGTACAAGTCTTGTTTATTTCAATTTAACCAGACACACTGTCTGCATGGGACATACAATTTTACTTGATGCTATAGCAGTGAGCTCATAAAAGTGTGTTGCCTCAATAAACTAATTATCGACTAAAGACTTTCATGAATGGAAGTGGTATCTTGTGTCTCAATTTTTAGCACAGGGTACCAATCGTTAGCTCTCATTTACAACCCTTGGCAGGGTCTGTTTTGTCTTTATACAAGCAGAATTTCTGTCTGTATCAAGTAGCCTTGATCAACACTAAAGTGGCCACGGGTGTAGTACTGACGATACTATAGTCCACAGTACTGCTGCCATGCCTTTGGTGACAGGTGAATTTTCCAATACTGTCTCCAATACATCTCCCATTAAGAATTACCATATCGGTGGCCATGCACAGATCTAAAAGTTGGTCACCATAATAATTTTTCATTGAAATATCCTGTGAATTTCGTTTTTTGAATGCAATGTCTGCATTTGATAAATGATAGTCGTCTTGTTCATAAATTGAAACCTCCTGTATATTCTTAGTACGTGCATTGAAATCTCCAGTGAGAATAATTGCCCCCTTTTTTGAAAATTTTGCAATATCTTTTTCCAACAGCTGAAACTGGTTTGACTCTTTCCAGCTAAAAATACTTGACCCTTGTGGACTAAAATATAGGGTACAAATAAAGATATCATCAACTAAGTTAAAAAATTTACTATCTAAACGAACCCAAATAAAATCTTCAGAACTACTTTCCATCTGCGTAATACCAGCAGTAAAAATATCTCTAAAATAAAATGCAACTCCTCCAGAGGGTGAGCGTGCCTTTCTATGTTGTTTGGTTCTAGCCGAATGAAAATAACTATATTTTGAAATATTAATATTTGAGTCAACTATTGTTTTTGTCTCTACTGGACTTAAAAAATCAAACCTTTCTAAACTACTTAAAAAACTGCTATCTCTAACTTTCTGTTCTAAATTTCCATAAATATTCCATGTAGTAAATTTCAGTGTACTTCTCGCTATTGAGGAACACACCATGTCAAGAGTTCAAAAGTAGTGACAGTGAAGTTAAGTATTGTGACATAAAGATACCTGATTCAAGGTCCTCACATATCTAAAGGACGGATGTCAATGATGTATTCAATTGTTGATAAAATTCAATATGTTCGTCAAAAACTCCCTCACGAGGTGCTTTCCTTTATCGTTATTGCTGTTGCTGTTGTTGTTGTGATTGTTGTTTGCATTGTATTTGTAATTCCAGGAGCCATTAGTGTTATACTCTCTCCCTCGATTAGTGTATTTCTTTGGAATATGCTCTTCTCCAATCCTTGGATTTGGCTGATTGTTACCCATCTGTGTCAGAATAACTTTGTAGATGCTTCTCTTCATGTTTGCCACCAGGAAAGCAGTGCCTTTGTAATTTTGATGTACTTCATCTTCAAACAACTCCAATCTAATATTATTCACTCTGTCTAGGAAATTGTTTTGTATGAAGTGTAGGTTTTGTGAATTGTCACTCATGAAATGGAGAGTGTCATTAAATTCACTGCTGGCGTGATTGAAGGTATCATTGCCTAACCTCGGTAAAATGCTTGTATATTTGATTTGCAGTTAGTCTGTCTTGAATGATTTCAATGGGTAATAATTTTGGAATACACACATTTTCTGTAAACAGACCAGTGTTCCCTCTAAGCTTATTTTAGGGTCGCGACACATAAATAATTTCTTTGACACACAAGAAAATTTTCAGTTGAATAGGGAATTGTAAATGGTGATTCAAGAAAAATTACACAAAATTTCGAGTTGACTCAAAAGTTTTTTGCAATCTTGTTAGTTGGATGGAACACTGATACCAACTGACCAAATCATAAAATCAAACTGGCCATTGCATTACAGTAACAGAGTACTCAATAATTGGCTGGGAAATCAATTTGTGATGTAGATGCGATATTTTATTATTTTCTCTAGGTTGGACTGATGAATTCTAATGATTTTCCCCGAAACTTGTGAAGTTTCCTTCAAAATATGATAGAAGATTTTACACAGTATACAAAGTAGTCCCGGGTTGAAATCAGATTTGCATACTTCATGTAGGCATTGTTGATGAGGAGATTAAATTCTCAGTCTTATCAGGAAGTCAGTGTTTGCAGTCCCATGACCTGTAATGCTTAGAGTATACACAGGAAGGGCTTAGGTGCTGATAAAAAAGTGGGGTTTGCTGTACCTGTTTTCTAATGGGGTGGTCACGACATGTGGGAGCCAGAGGAAAATGTTATTAAAACTACGTAGTACTTGTGTACCTTCCTGGTTCTTATGTAGTACTTACGATAGTACTTAATGTAGTACGTGCGAAGTACGTACAAAAGTAATTACAAAAGTTATTCAATAAGTACCACGATCCAGGCCCTAATTTTAAGTTACAGCTTATGTCCCTTTAAAAAATAAGCATTGTGTGAGCGATCTAATTCTGCCTTGCGGTAGCGATAACTGTTTCCAGTATGCAGTCTCGGCAAGTATAAAATAAGGTGAGGACGAGTTTTGTAAGGAGAAGGGTGGCCAGACTAGAAGGGAGTTGAAGACGTATGCTACATTTATGGCCGATTTCTGTTGGGATGGAATACCGTTTCCTACACCCGCTGATCTGACCATATACAAGCGCTTCGAGCGGCAAAATAGGGGGATTATACTTCAAGTATGGCAGATTTATGAAAGTGATACTGACCTGTCTTGCATAACTATCTTATATAGTGGTAGCTTTAGCGGAGCAGAAGGCGACATTTCCGTGATAGTCAATATCTTACTGATAGTTGGTGAAGGCAACTTACGCCATGTCGTGTTCTGAAGGGGCCACTATATACCAATTACTAAATTACATCGTCTTTTTAATTCTAATAATAATCGTAAGAATAAGCACAGGCAGAAGTGTATTTGTATGGGTTGTAAGCGAGGTTTTGCGTCAACAGAAGAACTGGAAATACACCTAATGTACTATGGGACAGACATGGCTCAGCCACTTTTTCCTAAAGAAGTGTGCCAATTCGATGGACATCGGAAGAAGGTGGTTTGCCCCTACGTCATCTATGCAGATACTGAGGCAATCATAGATAATGACACCAACAAGCACATTCCAATTTTGTATTTCGTATGTTATGATTGAGCAATGGCCGGGCCGGAACAAGCCGGAAATTTACCATAAAGGAACAATCACTGGCCTCTCCAGTGTTACAGGATTTCTAAAGGATATGAAGAAAAGGGCTGAGAATTATTCGAGATCATACTGTCGGAAAGTCATACCGATGTAAAATCCTTCTAAAAAGGGGCGGAGCATCACACTTGTGTTGCATTTGGCAAGAGTGCCACACACCAAATTGCAACTACCTATTGTTAAGGGTGCGGCCCATCGAGAATCATTCCTATCTACTTTCACAATTGCAACCTCAAGGGGTATGATGGTTCTTTTGTTTTGAATAAGTTACATGAATTAGATACTGGAGGGGATCCTTTGGAGCACGGCTGCGGTCCAAAGCCCAAAATCATAGCTAAGACGGGCAATGGAGGAATTATGTGTCTTATGAAATCATTTTTCTCTAGTGCCTCAATTGTTGGCGATGGAGAGTGGCAGACAGTGAAACGTTTCTTTTCTATAAAGTTTATGAACAGTGCTCAGTTGATGTCTGGATTGCTCGTGGAGTTGGCAAAGACATTGTCAGATGATGGATGGATAGTGCCACTTTCGCATCCCGAGATTCAACGGGCGAAAGATTTCTTCCCCTATGAATATTTAGACTTGGTTGACAGACTGGAAGAGGAGGAGCTCCCACCGAGAGAGAAACTTCATAGTGAATTAACAGAAGAAGGGATTTCGGAGTCCGAATATGAACATGCATCGCAAGTATTGGACAAAGTTGGATACCAGACCTAAAAAGATTACATGAATTCTATTGTGAGACTGACATTCTCCTTCTTGCGAGTATATTTGAAAATTTCCACAACACAAGTTTAGATGCATATAAGCGGGATCCGGCGCACTATATGTCAGCTCCTGGCCTGACATGGGATGGTATGCTATTTTACATTGGCAACCAGTTTAAACTCATAAAGGATGCTGAGCAGATGACTTTCATTCAAAAGGAAACTCGAGGTATAATTAGTCAGTGTAATATTCATTACTTACAGACAAATCATCCTGTCTAAGCGACAGATGTGACAGGCAGGGACTGGGATTTGGAGAAGCCCCTGTCCAAAATAAAATATCTTAATGCAAATAACCTCTATGGATAGGCAATGAGCCATCCATTACAGATTACTTGAATTCTATCTTTGAATGGGGATGCGGCTGAAAAAGATTCATCGGGCACTTGCTTTCGAAGAGGAGAAGTGTCTTAAGAATTATATCGATTTTAATACAGAAAAGAGGGCAAAGGAAAAGACAGACTTTGAAAAGAATTTCTATAAGCTGATAAATAATACAATGTACTGCAAGACAATAGAATATGTCCGAAAGTTTAGACGGATCACGGTGGTGGTTGTCGTACAAAACTTCAGAAGTATAATCCAAAGATGAAACATATAACTATCATAACTAGTGAAGAGAGTGGTGATTCCTGCGATAGTGTCCTACTAGAACTGAAAACGGATGAACATCGATATATAAAGCCGATTTTCATTGGAGCTGCAGTGCTCGAACTTTCTAAGCTGCATATGTATGATATGCATTACAGTTACTTTCGAAAACAGTTCCCTGAAATGCGATTAGCCTACATAGATACTGATAGTTTTATTTACAGTATGCCTCTCCCTTCCCGAGACGTAACTTTCGATGATACAGTCCGAGAAGATGTGGAAAAAATGGTGAGGAGTCAATATATGATACAAGTGGGATGGCAGCCCCCGATTTCCAAAAGATTAATAAAAAAGTTATAGGTAAATTTATAGATGAGTTGGATGGAGAACCTATGCTTGAATTCGTCGGCATCCGTTCAAAAGTGTATGCCTATAGTACCCCAACTTCGGAAACGAAAAAAAAAATAAGGGGATAAAAGATGTCTGTTTTCGTAAACATCTGAGCTTGGAAGACTATAAGGGTCTGTTTAAAACAAGAAAAAGTGTAGTAAAATCATGATGGCCGCTAATGATATCAAACGTGTGCAGTTATATGATCTGGACATGGGCGAATGGCTGGCAGAAACAAATCCGATAGGAGGGTGTCTTTGGGTGACCAAGCCACTTAACTTTTATAACTATTTAGAGCGTAAAGCTTCATAGAACGCTCGAGAGGGGGACTAAATACTTCTTGTTTTTGTATTTCTAATGCCTGATGAAATATGGCCCTAATAAGGTCCGAGGCGTTTTCTGTTGTTGTGGTTTTTTCTTGTATTTGTGTAAGCAATTGTTTATATTGAACATAGTAATGTTTATATTTCTCCCGTCTCTTTGCTACACCTGTTTTTCCTTGTATTACATCGATGACAACACCAGGTATAGGAGTTAAGGCTAACAGTAACGGAACTGCTGGAATGGCTGCTATGGCAGCAGAACTTACAAGAATTCCCTAAGTTACATTACGAGCCATATCATTTCGACACATCAATTTATAACTGTGGCGATATGCAGCACTAGTTCTTTCGATATAGTCGGCAAACTGTTCAACACTTTCAACAACTGAGATGTGCATTTCTACCATATTTCTACCATATATGTAAGTGATGATAAGTAATATATATAATATAGTAATATATATATATATAATATATGTGGCAGAAGCAGGAGAATTTATCTAACATCCGAATTTAGATGACCCTAATTTTGATGTGGATGTTGATGCTACTGATGTAGCTGAAACAAGCTTTAACAAATCCGACCCTTTCCAGGTTGACAGCTCACGTGATATCTCGCAAGTGGGTCGTTTGACTGAACAAAGAGTAGAAAGGAAATTACAAATGGCTAAATAATTCTTAAAGGTAAATAGTATTACTGATCCGGATGCACTAAATGTATTGATTATGGATTCTGAGTTTAGGGATGGAAAGCTGTATTATAAAAACCTCAAGGTATCAAAAGATAGACACTGCATAAAAACGCTATAATACTTACTGTATTAGCATGTATTATTGCCTGTATTTTAGCTGAATAGTGCATATACAGATGAATACAGTTAATAATCCATTGCTTGTATTCAGAAAGCCTGTATTCATGTGGATTCATGTGAATTCACGTGTATTATTCTATAATACAGGCAACTCATTAATGTGAATTTATCTGTATTATTGCGTTTTCATGCAGTGAGAGGAGGTGGATTTTTATAAGCTCTACACATTAATAAGAGAAAATGGAGGAAATGAATTTATGAGAGAAGTATTCGGGGTCGCTCTAGCGCAGAGCCTGACTATGTGAGTTCTACATTGCGTTTAGAAGATTGTTAAATGATAGAATACTGGTCGAGAGCTGACACCTAGTGATTTTGGACAAATCAGAGATGAACTGACACTCTTACGGCATGATGCTAGCGGTAATGTACATAAAATACAAACTTCTGAAAATAAAATTGATAAATGGAACAATCTAAACCCCAAATACAGAGCTTTTGTTGATGAATATACGATGATGAATATGCGTCTGAATGAGCTTTACAACAAAGGAGATAAATTCTATTAGAGGAAAGAGAAAAAAGAAAAGAGTTAAAAGAATCTCCTAAAACTGACACTGAAAGAAGAAAAGATATACTCAAAAAACTAGATGAACTCAGAACAAGAGAAGCTAGAGTTAAAGACACCCCACGGGTACTTATAGCGGATTACTAGAAATGGACGCTCATTATGCAAACAGGTGCTGAACGAGTAAGACAAAGGGGAGCTCCCGAAAACGTACCATTATAAGAGACTACTTGCCAAATTTAAACACCTACGGTAGCGTGAATATGTTACCCTGCACTTGAGGGTCTCAATTTAAACACTAAATAAGTTTAGAGGTAGCTTTTGATGTCTAAATGTAACAAGAACAAAATGCCGCCGATTTACATATCAATGCATATCAGTACACGTCACTGACATCGACTGTCGATCAAATGCTTCTTCAAACTCGGTCTCGTATCAACACAATGTTTGTAAAACCTCTGGAAGCGTTTGTTTAGTAAATCAAGAATAAACACTTGTAACCAGTTTGCCTTGCTTGATCTTATAATGGTAGCCCGAAACAGAAATGTTCCGAAGATCAACACGGTTTTGTAAACCTGTTGAGGTAAAAAAGTCCACCCGACGAACTTTTCCTGTGACCTGCAAAGTACCTACCTTCGATGCATACTGAAAACAAAACATAGTAACATAAGTATCTAGGTCGGTATAGTTCGGTATACTCTTTTTTGGAGGATGTGGTGGCCCTGAAAAGGGTCGTTTTGGTTTGGATTGAACGTAGAGAGGAGTGCTCATGACCACCTATGGCCAACGTACGGTACCACAGGCAAATTAGGATACAGTGACTATACAAGGGAAGTTACACAGAGGGGCATAACTTCCCTCCTTGTGACGACGACATCATCTGCCTGCATAAGTTGTTGCTTTTGCAGCAAGTACCGCTCGTCCCGCCAAGCATTTCTCCGATCCAACATGTTCCAGAATTTTCGATAATGTCGATGTCGAATCGACACGTTGCCGTTGCAGGGCTCCTGACCATTGCCAAGCCATTCCTGTCTGTTTGTTGTCACACAGGGTTGGCCAAAACAATGCGGGCATTCTTTGGCGGCGGGATCTCGCGGAATTAGTAAACGACGTCCGCTGTTTTCACCATCGACTCCTACATTGTCCACTCTGTTGCTTTCTTTACACGTGCTTGGGGTTAGAGGAATCACTCTTTTCTGTCTTTTCTGACAACGTGACTTCTTTGACTTCGGAAGATACACAACTTGCCAGCCACGGTCATTGAAAATTTCTTCAATGACACGTAGCTGCTCTTCGGACACGGCGATTCCGACGTCATCACCCATGCTGAAGCCAAAGTGGGAATGAAATACAAAGGCTTTTCTAGAGCAATTTGAATCCCCCAAAAAAACACATTCACACGTATTCTCATTACCATGCTTGTAAAAGGCAAAGGTCGTATGGTCGAAGTCACTGACGATAATTTACTTTTTAATGCATATAATACTAAATATGCTATTCGATTGACCAACCCCTTCATCACAAGCGGCGTTAGGTAGTCATATCGAATGGTAAAATACGCTTGCACCTGTCTCCCAATTACTTGTCAGTGAATATCTTACTACATCCAATGACAAATCAACAAACATTCAGATCGAGTATGAAACGCTAAAGGATGACGTACATGCAAGAGATACAGCCGGGTATTACAACAATGGTAAGAGTTATCTCTACGAAACATGTACAACATTTTAGAATAATCCCATTCAATGAATCGGACACCATTAAAAATGAAAATGTTAATGTTCCACTTCGTAGCATGAGAAGTATATTATTACTCTTCACTAAAGATCAAAATCAGTCAGAACTGAATAGCGAACTTTTCACTAATCCGAACATTGAATCTGATTCTGTAACGATTGAGTGTATTGCAAATAAAATGTACGCACAGAAGATGATACCGAGACACTTTGGTCTGAAGCATGACGGTATTTTGCTGAAGATAAAGAGTGGTGTAAAATTGATATGGATGAAGTCAATTATTTGAAGAATAAATTCTGTTTATTTATCGATCTGTGAAGCTTTAAAGATATTAAATTTCATGGAAATGGACTAAGTGTAATTAATAGAAAGTTTGGTGTGCAACTTGAAATAAGGAAAAAAAGGTACATCAATGAAGGGTGCCAGCACCGACGCTCACGATGATAAAATATTTGCTCAGGTTTATGTTATCAGTGATGCAATGGTATCTGTTGGGAATAGTAGATTACAGTGTATACCATTTTAGACTCCGTAGGGGACTCCCTTCGGAGCACGTGGGGCTTGCACTGCTCATTCTGCTAGTAGAGAGTGACAGTTAGTAGTCGGCTCTGCACTCTCACTGTGACTGACTGCCACCCACGGAGTCCCTATATAGTCATATCAGCTGTGCTTAGGTGACAGACGTGTCTCAACACGTTTGTGCACAGCGTGGAGGGAAATTTTCATTTTAATACATGAGTTTTCTATGGAGTCATATATAAGTCAGCTGTGAACGTGTCTCAACATGTATGTGTACAGAACCGGAATGGAAGGTGCTCATGGGTGTAATGGGGTCGCAGAATATGGTTCTAATTCTGTATTGGGTTTTGAGTTCATAGAAAGGTCAGCTGCGTGTAAAGACACGTCAATGTCGTTCAAAAGGGACTGTGTAGGGTATAGACACATCAGTGCCGTTCTGAAGGCATTCAGAAGGGGTATTATTTTTAAGGGCTACGGGGGGGAATTTTCCCCTCTTGACACAGACAGGAACTATTCTTTACTACTAACATTTTATTGAAAATTTGCAAAATTGGCAATGTCGTGCTTTGAATGATGAGATAACATAAAATTCCTTCGCTCAAAACTCTTTGGCTTGCTTACCAACCGGACATAGTCTGACACCCCTTCACGAAACCACAATGCGTTTTCAACGCCAACTTTCCTTTTTCTGTGATCATGAAGCCTAAGCCATACGGGAAACGTTACTAAGTTGATCTTCGGCATTGTTCGGCAATGGTCAGTTACCAATAGGAAGAAGTTATCATTAATGCTCTGATAGGCAGGTTTCATAAGTGGGAGAATTAAAGACATCAGGACTCGTGGTGGCCCAGTTACGGTGTCGCTTTATAGGATGTGCTTGTTCAAACGTATCTGTAAATGCTGGCGAAATTGTCACTTCGGACGATATCTCAATTCACAAAAGATGAAACAGCACTGAATAACTGTGGTCAAATGTAATAAGTAGCCATACCGGTCAATTTTACTTGTGATAATTACCTAAACTTTAATCTGCTGCATCGGACAACATTGTCAGTATTTGCACAGTTGCTTTGCTCGAGATTTTCTATGTTGCTTCAGCCGATCTCTCATTCACGTCATAACGTTGTATCGAACTATAGAGGATTCATGGCATTTACCGAATTTTATCGAACACGTTGCCGCGTCTCCGATTCCCTTTTGTGATAGTGTCTTCTTTACTCCCGGTATTGCATGTTGAATATGAGCACGCCCCTGTCGGGTCGTTCTGCCGCATGGGCAAAACGTGAATGAACGCAGTTGGCCAACAAACATGAGATTGAAATGCAAAATGCCAACTCGGCTGAGGCATGTCACTCTTCTACGTTAAAAATTCATTTCCTAGCGGTATCCAAATTACAAACGCATCAACTATCGCCTCATAAAGTTCAAGATATTATACAATGCTAAAAAAGAAGAATGCTTTAATGCCTACGCCTTTTATCTTCGTTTTGCAGATGATCTGCCATGATTTGCCTACAAAAGCAATGTGACCTGCCCAATTACTCTCTGTCGTTCGTAATTCAGGCAATACCAAAATGGTCGTCTGCAAGCTGTAGTACTTTGCCAAAGAATTCGAGAAACGTTTTTTATCATGGAGATTTTAAAGACGAGACTATGAAAAGGCCTTTTCATATATTTTGAAAGACAAAAGTAAACTTCCCATAAGTTTTGATGTGTTAAGGCTTCACTTTTTTCTGAGGCTCGTATTTCTTTGCCTTGTAACCACACCAGCTCCATCGTGAAATAATAATAGACATAGTTCAATTGTGTTCTCAATTTTTCAATTTATAATGTTTTTTGCCCAATCTCAAATTTGTTTTTACCAAGCTTGAAGAATTGAACAGTTAGTGGGACTTCAAAACATCTATATGACTTCACATGTTTTCCTTAATTTGAGGATAAGTATATTTTAGACAAAAAACACTAACCCTCCCCTTTATAATTCAAAATAAAACCCTAATATTTTCTATATAACAAGAACCAGAATGATGTGCATGTCTTCAACAACATCGCTCTATTGGTTATGTTTATTTTTGAAAAAGATATTAGCTCTTCCCTATCATCTTATGGTAGCGACTGTTAGCAGCATTTCTTGATAGGGTAGGTATTTTCTGAAAACAATATCCCTTCTCTTTATTAATATTTATCAAAGCCATGATATTTCTTTCCAGCATGTAGAATTCAACTGCAGCAAATAGTGACGACTTAAATCATGTGAAGAGCTTCAACAGCATCTCTCTACAGGGAAGTAATAATTTGAAATAAAACCCAAAACAATATCTCCTCCCCTTGACAATTCTGTCTGTTTAATTTTCTTATATCTTTCATTTCCATTCATGTATTTACAGGCAGCGATTTGTGACTTCCAAATGTCCTCATGACTTGAAATCAGTCCTTTTATACAAGAGGTATATTTTCACATAGACGATAGCCCTCCCCTTGTTAATTCTGTTATCAGCCCTAGTTTTGTATATTTTTATCCAACGTGAAGCATTAAATAACAACCAATATTGTTATTAAAATGTCCGCGTCACTACAGAAGCGTCCCGTTATGTGGTAGGTATTGCCAGACTTGAGTTTAACTCGTATCGTACTGTACATTTAGCACTAGGACATCTTTGAGGTTGCCATCGGATGGATCCAAGGGTTGGAAGGGGACATAAGCAAATCAACGTTGACATCGTATTTAAGCCTTTTTCAGCTTAGATAAGAACCAGAATCCGCAGGAAATCCTAATAAAAGCAGTTTTGTTCGATACAAATACGATAACAACTAACAAATACTAACATAACAGACGGTGTTACAATACGATACGTAGTTTTTGCCGTCGGATTTGGTACGCTCAGAATTCGCGTACAGTACCGACATTTTCTTGTCCGTACCGCACCGTGTATATGAAGTCATGGCCTCGGAGTTTGCGGCTTTTATTGTAGGGCCTTTGGGTTCTCAATAGAAAACTGTCAAATCCAAATCATCAAAGTAACGCGTACAAGGGCCACCGTTTGCACTAAATAGTATTTTTGACACAAACGGAACGGCCTTTTTTAGCGGCAACAAATTTCCCTCAAAATAAAAACTGCCGTAAACTGTACCCTGGCTTTTTTGGTCAAACTTAGGAGTGAGAAAATAATTTTTGAGTCACTTGCATTGCACTGTGGGCTAGTAGCCAAAATAGTTACTAGCTTACCTTCAGTTTCGACTAGACCGATTGTGACTTGTTACATTTTGTGAAGTTCATGGTTTCATTGCCTGCTCCGCAACTGCACAATGTGAGGAAGAAAACTGCGCTTGGCATGCAGATTTCTGCCAAAATTAATTAAACTTATGAACAAAAAGCACGGCAAGTAATCCTTTAAGCATTGTGGATAAACGTTCTAGCGTACATTCATGATGTGACCGCACTAAGATACTTTTGTAATTCCCTAATTTACTGTGATACTTTTGTGATTCCGAAATGTTACCTCCCTCATTAACCTCAATGACCCTATGCATGAGAAGAATTCAGTTCCTTGATACCCATGTAATAATTGCGGAAATGAAAGAAATTACAACAGAACACATTAAATAGCATGGCATGTACATGTTTCAAAGTTGATGTCGATCGCGATGTCCTGTGATAGTTCACTTCTCTATGTTGACTGGAAGCATTGAAGGCTATAATGAGGAGACAATTTGTAGTTAGGAGTGCGCATATATCAGGAAGGTGAACAAACATTATATTTCTCGTTGGTGATACAATTTGATAAATAATATTTGCTTTGTGTCGATATCTTGAAACCTAGCCAGAGCGTTTGTTTAACTGCGTAGATTTGTCACAAAATATAATTACTGTTACCGTCGCTTTTCGGGGGCAATAGTTCTTCTAAAGGGTTTTTATTATACAAGTTCGCATGAAAAGAGAATGTGCGCACAGCACTTACATCCTTTGGTTTTCTATGAGAGTGCCAACACTGAAACCCGAAAGTCAAATGAAAAGCGCTCTTTTATGTTCTTAGGCTAAGTCACGCAAAACATGGCTTCAAGATTACGTAAAAGAGTCGTTCGAAGTCAGTTCTCAGTAATGAGCCTGAAACATTTTTTCAACATCGTGAAGAAGTTTACAAATAAGTATGCTATAACTGATCCAAGACATAAAAAATATGACGCGGACTCATTGCCAAGTACGGACTTCGAAAGCTACTTTTATATACCTTGAAGCTATAATTTCCGAGAGATTTTCTCAAAACATAACATTAACATCATAATTCATTTGCTCCAAAATGCATAGTTCCTCTTATTGCGCCATCGTGCTACAAGATATTTGAATGGAGAGTTGCAAGACTGTGTAAGGGTGACCAGATGAGAGCTCTGAAGTGCAGTCTAGATGACCAAAGCTACATCATTTGCTGTACGCATAGCCAGTGAAGTCATCAACATCTATGTGGAAGAAGGTTGAGTACATTCAAAAGTATTTTTATCAAAACCAATGTACTACAAGCGGCTAGTTAAAATCAAATTTTCATTCGTCTGTGTAGTTGCACGAGCTTGTACGGACAGCCAATATTTGAAATTATCAATTGTGGAAGAAATTTATAAAACGGAATTGTGATTGTGTGCACAACACGATTAGAACTAATTTAGGATAATCGGATTATGAAGTGATGTCGATTGCATCTGCAAAATCTCATCTGATTTTCTATTTGAGTTACCTGCTGTTTTTATGAGTAATTTGTATTATTGCAACATTTGAAAAATATGGATATCCAATTATCCCAAATTTGTTCCAGTCGTGCTGTACATACATGACTTAGCCAAATATTCATTACGGCTATCAATCAAAGCTTAGGAACATGAAATTAAAGGCATATTATAACTGATAGAAACCAATTGAATTGCTGTTGAAGAATTCTATCATTGTTCGAATTTTATACATAATTTCCTTACTATTACACGTGCCGACTACTCATTTATTTAGTACACTTATTTATTTAGTATACACCTTCAACTCACCGGCAAGGCTACATTCACATCGGCGCCCATGGTGATGAGTGCTATCGCAGTCTGTGAGTGGCCATATTGGAGGGCATTGTGGAGAGCTGTTGCTCTATACTGAGAAATGAGAAACATGTTCCAAAGTCATATTATTTTTGCTGATAATGCAAGGAATATCTGATTGCATATTAAGAGAAACATATACAGTTCTACTGCAAAGTACCTGCGATCATTACAAGATATAAAATGCTTACATTGTGCAATTTTACTTACTGTAATGGTTATATATTTGTTGGTTTGAGGGACACGATTTAACTGTAAAAATAATTACCATATCCTTTTCCTCTTTGTTCACGCCTGCAATTATTAATTGCCGGACAGTTGATGTTTTGCCATGCTTAGCTGCAAGATGAAGTGCTGTTTCTCCAATCTGAAACCATTATGAAAATTGATAACATTTAAAAAAACAGAACCGTCTTTGTTCGTGAGTTAAATGGAAAATTACATTTACTTTTATTTTTTGTAGTTGTGATAAAACTTTAATTTTCCTACACTATCATTAAATAATTTATTAAAAAATCTACCGAAGAAAATCTACAAAGATACAGCTCCCCCCGGACCGAAGAAACTGACCATTCCTCTAGCAATGGTTCTGCAAAGATTTCTTATTCTCCTTCACTTTGTCATGCATTTGTCCTTTGACAATCTTACGCAAACTGTTGTCACTGTAACGACTATTACTATTATCTCTAATGCGTTTGATTGTCTTATGCGCAAGTATGCAAGGCTAGAAAAAATTGATTTGTTCTTGTCAGCGCGCGCATCACTTCAAGGTGTGCGCGTCAACTCCTTTTTTCCTGTTTTCTATTCGTCCCTATGGAAAAAAAGGAAAAAAGTATCAAATTCCGTGAAAAATAAAAAAAAAACAATTGCGTCGCCGCATCATTTTTTCCACTTGTCAATGAGCAAAAAGAAACCCTATTATTATTTTTGGGCCTATCCACAGTCCCTTCCTGTGTGTAGTGAATGTGAAATAACAGAGTCCTCTGTTATACTGTAGTCTTAATCATGTCTCAGAAATGACAATAAAAGATTCATCGTTCTTGGTTCAGGAGAGTTTGTACGTCGCAAAAGTATCTTACCAAAGGTGTGCTGAATTAGAGTCTTAGACTGCAAGAATTAATATTTGAGGCAGAACTTTTCTGTATTCGTTGTGGTCTAATTTGAACAAAAACATGTACAATTCAATCCACACACTGATTTTTCAACGTTGTACACAACCACCCCAAATAACAAACTTGAAGACAGGCTATCATCTCTTGTAAATAAAGCCTTCTGTTACAAGAATGGTAGTCGTAGGTATGAATAAATTGCCATCAAGCGCAACTTTGGCTATTTCACCAACAACAGCGATGCCAAACTCAAATACAGTGATGTTGAAGTGATTCAAATGCTATATTTCCTAATTGACAACATATTTATCAAGTTTGCTGGCATGACATTCTGGCAAACTATAGCCATTCACATGGGCACAAACTGTGTCCTACTTCTTGCAGACTTATTTTTGTATTCGTATGAAGCAGAGCTCATGCAATCACTTCAGAAATCCGGGTTTTAAAGGATTGCCAAGCGATTTAACAACACCCACAGATATATTGATGATCTCATCAGTTTAAACAATCCTGGTATATCCAATTATCTACACCACATTTACCCAGATGATTTAGAAATAAAAGAAACAACTGAATGTGTGGACTCGGCATCATTCCTAGACGTACTTTTTGAAATTAGACAAAATACACTATATACTAAGCTGTATGACAAAAGAGACGATTTCAATTTTGAAATCATAAACTTTCCCTTTTTGTCAAGCAATATACCATCATCTCCAGCTTATGGTGTGTATATTTCACAACACCTTAGATACAGTAGAGCATGCAATTCATATGAAGACTTTCGAGTTAGACACAGCCTATTAGCTCAAAAGCTAGCGAGGAAAGGATTCTCAGAATGTAGATTAGTGAAATCATTTAAGAAGTTCTATGGTAGATACGAATATGTTGAATCAAAATATGACCTGTCTGTTTCTCGAATGATGAGTGACAGCATACCAAATTTTGACTCACATTCACCATATAACAATTGATTTGTCGCTTTAGGTCAATCTTGACGGGTCCAGCTAACTTGCAGGGTACGCTTACCCATTCCGGACACCTGGTGCCACTACTATTTCGTGGTTCAAGATGACCCCATTGCCTTTGTCATTTTCGATATATTCCTTGAACCTGGTAAATTTCATAGTTACCTTGAATGATAATGATTATTGGACCTGATTTGATGTCTATTGAACATGGTAATCAGACTCTTGGACGACTAGTAAGCGTTTCACTCTCCAAGTTTCAGAGCCTAGGAATAATTACGCAGAAGCGTTTTGAAACAAAAATAAAATAAAAGTATGGGATGTAAAAATATTAAGACATACCATCTAGTATTGGCATGCAGGGGCACGAGGTTTTCAAGTTTTTATTATCTTCAAGGGGTCATTAAATTGTCTAGAGTGTATCAGGGTTTCTATAATTTTCACGGTGGGTAAGAAAAGTTTTACCATGCACTCCAAGCTACAAAACCTGGAAGCTCTTCAATATACTAGTATATCTTGAGTAATTTGTGTCAAACTTCGATCAAGGAAATGAACCTTCATACTCTCATTGATGTATTTGCAATACGATCCCAATGGCTACCATGTGGCTCTCTTGTTTCAAAATATTCATGTCTCGAGCAGTTCTCTTACCTAGGCTGATAACTTTTAAAGTTAGCACAAGGACATAAAGATGTTGATGTGCACATCCACACCTTTCTTAACGCCGTGGAACATGGTAAAGAGAGGGATTTTTGAACCGCTTTCCATTACCTAAACCGCTTTCATTCAATTGTGTTCGTGAATAATGTACTATTAAATAAATATGCACGCCACTATTTGTTAGGATATAGTCTAATATGGCTAGAGATAGACCATTTTGTTATGATTTCAAACGTCTGTAGGCATAACATTGACTAATGCGAACAGTTATTATTCGAATTCAAGTATTTACATGGGCAATGTACAACTGTTAAAATATACATATATGAGCATATGAATGTCATTCCTTTAACCAACCGATATGACTTCTAATTGGTCCCATTTATTACCATTTCCTAATGATCACAACAATTACCAGACACGTATGAATAGATATCATTCTAATGTGACATAAGGTCAATTTATGATGACATACATATGCAAGTCAGTTTGGTTTGGAATACGATGTAATGTAAATGCAAAACAATATTTCTCGCGATTTGTTTATGTACACGGCTATTACTTACATAAATCTGAACCAATTTCATCAAAAGTAAGTGCGAAAGTCAATGTGTGTCTAGTTACGATGATATTACAGAATGCAAACAGGGATTTGTAGTATCCTGAACTATACTGACCCTTAACCTTGGCTTACCAATAGTACTGTTCGTTGTTGATGCTGTTTCTCTGTAATTGTTGACATCATGCGTACACATGAATAAAGCATTGTAATCTGATAACATCGTGTGCATCATTGCCAATCGAGGCGAATATCACACCTTGCGACGAGGAGGGATCCTCAGACAAGGTATTGAACTAGAACTGCCTGATTACAATTTCATCGTGGATGCCACGAAAATATCTGTGGATAGCAGTGCCGCCGAGGGAAGAGTAACTCCGTTGTCCATCAGAATCCTGACTTGTTTCAACGTCAGTGAACATCCGAACACCATTTCTCAAAGATTGAAGAAACTGAGAAGACCATTTAAACTATATATAGTCGTTAAGGGATTAACAGGAGAAGCACAGAAACGAGCATTAGTGTTATATACAGCTACGTTAGAAGTTCATGAGTTCTATTTCACGCTTGTAGGTGAAGACTCCGACAAAACTGAAAGAAAAAACTGCAGGTATTCAATAATAATTTCGTTCTTAAAGCGAACATACCATTTGAGAGACACGTGTCTATACAAATTTCCCAGACTAGTGACGAAACAGTCTACCAATTTGTGTGTAGGCAAAGGGCAAATACATGTGACTTTGCTGAAAAAGAAGACGAACACAGAGATCAATTAATTGATAAGTGGTATTCACCTTACTTACGCAGAATGTTTCTCGATAAACAAAACGTCAAACTCAGTTATTTACTCGCTATTCCCAAGAAGCCGGGAGAGAGGGAACCCGGTATACAAGTAAATGCAGTCTTTAGAAAGAAACAAAAAAGGAGCAATAGAACGTAAGCGCCAACCCATTCCAACGTTTGGAGCTACTGTAAGATATGAATATCAGTACAGTATTCAGTCATCTTGATCTAAAGTGGGCCTTAAACAAAATTCAACGTGGTAAAGAAAGTAGCCACATAATATCGAGAGCCACAAAATATTAATGGGAAATTTAATTTCAGAATTATCATGGGTGCTGGCGAAAAATATGCAAGACAGTGGGCTGCAGTTGAGGAAGTTGATGTGGAATGCCTCTCTGACTGGCTGAGCAAAGTCAGAGATAAATTAAAATCACGTATTTCACATGTCCGTTCTCACAGTAAACATGTAAATACTTCCTCGGTATTAGATGACTAATCTGTCAAAGCATGCCTCGATGCTTTACACAACGAATATGCTGTAGTTCCTGCAGACAAAGCTTCAAACAACATTGGAATTAGTATATAAGGAATTATTATATCCAGTATATAATAGATGAATTAAACCGTCATTCAGATAAGAGTAATACAACCTACACTCTTTCCTCCCTCACTCATGAAGACATTTTTTCAAACTATTCATCTGTGCTCAATGAATTTGGCATTCCTTTGAAAGAGAAGGACAAAAAACTGCCTATGTTGTGTTGGATACCTAAACTGCTCAAGAACCCTTACAAACAACGTTTTATTGCAGGATCAAGCAATTGCACTACCAAACATCGGTCACAATTGTTGACAATAATTTTAAAAACCATCAAAAATGGTCTTTTTTCGATATTGTGACAAAGTGTATGAAACAGGTGGGTTTGAATCAAATGTTGATACTAAAAATTCGGAGGAATTATAGCTTGATTTAAAAGTAAAAAAACAAGTTCAGCTCAATCCCAACATTTGACTTTTACACATTATACACAACAATTCCCCACGGTAAACTTAAAACAAGGCTGTCATCTCTTGTTAAACAAGCCTTCCTGCATAAAATGGCAGTAGAAAGTACCAATACATAACCATCAAACATAAGTCAGGTTATTTCAGTAACAACATGGATGCCCAGCATAAATACACAGCTGGAGAAATTATTAAAATGCGTAATTTCTTAATCGACAACATATTTGTTAAGTTTGGCGGTATGACATTTCAGCAATCTATCGGCATACCAATGGGTACAAATTGTGCTTCCCTTCTTGCAGACTTATGTCTGTATTCATATGAAGCAGAGTTCCTACAATCTCTCTACAAAGCAGAGTCTAAAAAACTTGCAAGGCGTTTTAACATCACGCACAGATATATTGATAATCGGATTAGTCTAGACACTCCAGACATATCAAATTACTTACATCATATTTACCCTGATTAGTTGGTGATCAAAGAAACAACAGAGGGTAGGAACTCTGATTCATATCTTGATCTGTTCCTACAAGTGGGTACTAATGGGCTACACACTAAGCTGTATGACAAAAGGGACGATTTCGATTTTGAAATCATTAATTATCCCCATTTGTCAAGTAAAATTCCGTCTGCACCTGCTTGTGGTGTGTACGTGTCTCAACTTCTCAGGTATTGTAGAGCTTGTGATTCCTACGCTAATTTTCAACTGGGACACAGCTCATTGGCATCACAATTACTGAGACAAGGATACACAACAAAAAGACTCGTTAGGACTTTCAAAAAGTTCTAAGGTCGATATGAAGACACTGGGGCCAAATATAACACCTCGGTCACTCAAATGATTGACGTCAGCATTCCCG
Source organism: Ptychodera flava (assembly GCA_001465055.1). Taxonomy (NCBI): domain Eukaryota; kingdom Metazoa; phylum Hemichordata; class Enteropneusta; family Ptychoderidae; genus Ptychodera; species Ptychodera flava. The sequence goes on along the minus strand of LD345187.1, from coordinate 57,799 downwards.
GCTTTGACTTATTACAGTAATTCATATCCTGTATCATTTCATACAATATTTCGACAATTTTGGGACCAATCCTGACGGGTGTAGAATGCTAGCAGGGTACGCTTACCCATTCCGGACACCTGGTACCACCACTAACTATCAGTGGTTCAGGATGTTCCTACTTAAATTTTTAAATCATAAATGCCCCATGCACCTGGTAATGTATTACCTTGTATGGAAATGATTATTGGACCAGTTTAATGTCATATTACCACGTTTGCTACTCAAAGAGAGCTATATGGGTATACCCGACTGATTTTCGGTGTACATTAGGCTCCGGGAAAATACCAGCAAATAATACGTGATGTATTCCGTCACTGTGACGGTGTCGAAAATATAGCCGATCATGTAATAATGTACGGTAGAGGCTTCAAAGATCAAGATCAGAAGTTGTTTGCAGCACTCGATCGCGTGAGGGAAGCCGGACTGTAGCTAAATGACGATATGTGTATGTTCAGAGTGATGAATTTGACATTCTTTGGATAAATCCTAACGCAGAGTGGTGTCAGCCCGAGCGAGGAGAAAGTCAGAGTGGTATAAGACGCAGAACCGTCAAAGAATGCTAGTGAGGCAAGATCAGTTATGGGCCTTGTACAGTTCCTGTCTAAATTCATTCCTGCTTTATCATCAATTTAGAACCTATCAAAGACTGACACGCAAGAATGTAATTTTCGAGTGGGGAACTGCACAACAGACCGTGTTCGAGAGATTGAAGGAGCTAATTACACGTGCTGAGACATTTGCATGATTTCGCTTGGACTAAAACACAAGAAACATTGCAGATGCATCGCCAAACTGAGAAGAAAACATTGGAATTAGCTTTGTTACGCAAACGTTTTAATATGTACATCTTCGGTTGAGATTTTGAGCTCGAAACTGACCATAAGCAGCTAGCGTGCATAATTGCGAAGTGTTCGAAGCCATCTGCCCGGATCGAAAGATGGGTACTACGTTTACAGGCGTACAGCTTTAAGGTTGTTTACAGACCCGGAAAAACAAATATCGCAGATGCATTGTCTAGATTTAACTCCAGACATCAATGATGATGATAGAGTTCACCACGATTGTGCTAGAGCTGTTGCAGAAAATACTGTACCTGTTGCATTGGAAGTCAAGGAGATCGATAGAGCATCAGCCAATGATGAAAACCTAAACTGTATCAAAAATTATGTAAGAACAGGGGATTGGAGAGACTGTAATATACAGGCATACATACATATGAATACGAGTTATGCGCAGTAGGAGAAATACTCTTACGAGGCAACAGGATCGTAGTTCCGCAATCGATGCGACGTTATGTATTGGAATTAGGACATGAGGGACACAAAGGAATCACCAAGATGAAAAACAGACTACGAACTAAAGTTTGGTGGCCTAAAATAGACAGAGATGCCGAGCGAATATTCCGAACTTGTCGTGGTTGTCAAGAAGCCAGTCAGTACACGCCACCAGAACTAATATCTCAAGTTATACCGCCATGTGGGCCATGGGAGGATTGCAGTGCATATTTACTCGGTCCGTTGCCTTCATGATAGCAGATACTAGTCATCGTCCACTCCTACAGCAGATATTATGAACTGATAATACTGTAGTCAGTAACCAGAGACAAGATCTTTGATGCTTTGACTCCTATATTCGCCAGCATTGGAGTGCCATATTCATTGAGGACTGAAAATGGATCAAAATTGATATCTGATGAATTGGAGGCGTTCCTAAGAGAAAGCGGAATCAAACACTGGACAAGTACGCGATTACGGCCAAAAGCTAATGGTGAAAAGGAACGGCAGAATCGCGTGTTGATGAAAGCACTATGAATTGCTCAAATCGATTCTAAGGGCTGAACCAAAGAAATGCAAAGGTTCCTGACACTGTATCGATCTGCGCCAAAATAAATCACAGGAGCTATGCCTTTCTATATGATGTCCAACCGTTAAATGAAGTCCAAACTACCTCAACTGTGTCACAAACCTTGGGTAGCTGACGGAGAAATTCGCGGTTTTGATTGGGCAAGAAGAAATGCAAACAAACAGTACGTAGACGCGAAACGCCATGCAACAAATAGTCCAGTAGCATTTGGAGATCAATTTCTGAGAAGCAACAAAAAGAACAAGATATCACCAAACATTAAGCCAAAGTCCTACAAGGTGAAAGAAGTAGGAGGATCGCAATACTTGAGACAAAACACATCAACAAATGTCATCAACCAAACCTATGGAACATCAATTATCAGATTTTATCTCAGCAGATACAGATTTTACATCACGTCAGATACAAAAAAAAACGGGCGACATTAGGTTGCTAAAACAATTTAATGATTTTGTCATTGAAAAGGGATAACCGATTAATTCAGGCAATACGTTTTGATCATGTTAATTGTTCATTGCTTATTGTTTGAGTTAACCACGTTAATCTGAAAAAAAAACAGACTTTTAAAGACACTGACAAACTTAAGAATAAGAACAGTTCTTCGACAGTGTTCAATTCATTGTTGGTTGATATTCAGTCCATTCAGAGACATAGCAGTGGTCTGAGAAAAGGAGGGGTGTAGTATCCTAAACTCTATTGACCTTTGACTAGGGCTCACCCATAAGACTGTTCGTTGTTATTGCTGTTTCTCTGTAATAGCGGTCATCGTGCGTACACCTAAATGAAGCATTGTAACCTGATAGCATGGCGTGCATCATTGCCCATCATAGCGAGTGTATAGGATTAACAACTTCAGACACAAAAACATGGGACCGAGCAAGGACTTATAATAGCGATATCTTCTTCTCTCGAATAAGTAATGGTTCCGAGTAGACTGGTGTGAACTGGCCAGTTTTCTGAAAAAGGCTCTGTCTCTGCAACATTGCAGTGTGACGTCGATATGCTCCGTACCTGTTGGCTGTGTAGTCCCTATGCGTGTCGCAGTTAATATAATTCAGCTATAAAACTATGTAAGGATTATTATGTACTCACATTTTGACATGAATATTTAGTAAAAGGCGGTCACCGTGCTTGGATTGAAAGGTGGCAGTTTGGTAGTTATCCAGTTAGTGTGGTACCATAATACATATACTAAGGCTTGCTCCTTTCCTCAAGAAATGTTTGAGCTAAAGCTGTACTAACATTAGCAACCTAAGCCATTAAATCACTGAGTTTGCTGTCCATTGCCAGGTGGAAACTTGAGCTTTTACTATACGAAACTCATTTTAAACTGTTTGACTGTATGATATTGCCAATCCTCTATTATGGAGCAGAATTTTGGGGGTTCCAGCATTATGATTCTGCAGAAAAATTCAGGGAAAATGATGCAGGAAACTTATAGGAGTGCAGAATCAAGCCCCCATCGGAATCAAGCTGTAATCTGAGAATGTGGACACTTCCCTGTGTACACTTTACAGCGTTGTGTACGTTTCTAGATCAAAGTTCTAGAAATGCCTCCTGACTGTCTTCCCAAGCGAGCAAACATTATATGATGTATTAGGGCTCAAAATTAGCGGTTGTCCCGCGTCCACTGACTACCAAATTCTCTCCGGGACTACCAAAGTCCATGAAATGGTAGCCCCCATGGACTACCAAAGCCTGGAATCTGAATTTCAGTCTGTACTTAGCATGCCATGTCCGGTTAGTCATTTGGGACAAGGTAGATGCAGTCAAACCCAGATGGGCATAGAAAGGCCAAAGTATGACTTTGTTATGAAAATTATGAAGATGACCATGCGCTGGAACTTTACAACAAAGTTTCGATATCTGAACTCTGATGTACTTGAATGACAGGCACTGGAAATGATGGCCAATGAAAACGCATTGTCATCGCATTTTGACAGGCTCTGTGATTTTGATCATAATGTATCAATCACAATTATATGAAAATTATGTCTCCTCCCGACAGGAAGCCCATTGTCTATTTCTAGCCCTGCTACAGTATGCCTCAGTGCTTAGAAAGTCGTGTTGTTGTCATGACGACTATCAAAATTTGCATTCAACTCTGCGAGTGAAAGGGATTATCAATTAGGTCACCAAAATGTTTTAGTAATACTATCTTCAATTATACCTGTTACTGTGGTTATTAAATTTGTGAAATATTAACATCAAAAGACTAGAAATTTCACTTCACGGGCAGAGTCTTGTTGTTTTTCTTGTCTAGTTCACAAATAATAAATATCCCTGCACTAAAATATGCATGGGCTACCAGCCATTGTCACTAGACTACCAACTTCAGAAAATGGTAGCCCAAGTGGATTACCAGGGGAAAAAGTTATTTGAGCCCAGCTGTAATCTAGATCAATTTGAAAGACATACATGAGAATATTCGATCAACGATTTTTTTTTCTTATGGATTTAGTTATGTATAAAATGCACAAGAAATAGGAAAAAAAGGTGTATTTTTATCGAATTTCGAATTTTGCCTTATGAATTTCAGATATAGTCAAGTAGGAATGGAAAGCCTCACTTGCAGAAAAACCAATACTAAGAACTCATCTTCAGTTTAATATCCTATTAGAACCAGAAAGATATTGTAACTGGAATTGTATTCAGCATTTTGCTTGTTTATGACGACCATCATTTCCGCTAGCATAGAAGAGGACAGGGAGGGGGACATCGTACTGTCGACCCCTTGGCTAGGATATGAATTTTTGTTAAACAAGGCAAAGCAGAAGATTAATACCCCATTCTTTCAGTATGCCCACTTTACGATATGCTACGAACGGAATACTTACACAAAACAGCAATTAATGAAAGGAATTTAACAATCTCGTGAGCACACCAGATTCCAATCACTTGCAAGTTTGTTTTCAAAGCGTTTAAATGAGGACTATAGCTCCACAAAGGTAAGATTTTTTCCCCCTTTTTTTGATAAACGCATGTTTATTAACTGTATGCTACCTTCTAATTTTGAAACTTTAACCTGTTACCTCCGTGCATATTGGTCGGAGCCCTGGGAATCCAATTAATATGCACAATGTGTGCACTTATCAAGAAGGGGAAATATTTCGTTAAAAAGCACGTTGAACAGAAAGAATATAGCTAATGAATTTGTGAAAAATATTTGTGAAGAAGAGAAAAAGAAACAGCGGGAGTTAAAACCACCTTGTGAATAATTAGTGGGAGTTAAAACCACCTTGTGAGGAATTAGCCCTGCAAAAAACAACACGAATTAGCCCTGCAAAAAACAGCACGACGTAATATTGATGATACCCTAGCCTTCGGCTCGGGCATCATCAATATTACCGTCATGAGCACCATCCCTTGGGCATCAAATCGCGATCTTGCCCTTGTTGGCGTGTGTCATTATTTAATTAAAGTTGACAGGCTGTCCTTCAGAACGATGAAATGTATCCATAATTTCCGGCATCTAATTTCCATGCCATTTACTCTTTGTCACATCTTTAAATTGTTAACAAGTTACGGAATGGCCGTGAATATATCAAACATCCTGTTGAACTCCGTTAAGGCTCTTTAGAATTCTTACAGAAGTCTTTCAAGATATTGTTGAATCCTACTTATTGAATAATACCTTTTTAATTTGGCCGAAAGTGCTGGACTTCTTACTTACAGAGAGCTAAAGAAGCTGATAGACTGAAGTTTCTTAATGCTACGGAGCAGAGTGAGCGAAGTTCGAAATATATCATCAACTACAGGTTGTACTGGACTGTCCAGAGGACATAAATGATGAACACGATAACGGTAAACACAACAGCGACACCAATTAGAATATCGAATATTAATAGTTGGCAGCCTTTGTGGTGGACGTGGATTAAGAGCAGGGTTTGTGTGGATTTAGACACGTTCTTACATAAATATATAATTATTTAATACTTTATCCTGTTGGCTGCAGAGACTGTGGACATCATGAACGATGCAAAGAATGATGCCTTTGTCTACATATTTCAGACGATACATTTCACTAGGATGTTGCGAGGGCAGGTGTACATAGAAATGACTGTTCAAAGGCTTGTAAAAGAGGATTTTAAATATCTGGCAGGAAAAAACTGTTGTGCAAAGCGTCCACATGCATTTTTGAGAAGCCTGAAAGCTATATACTGTAGAAATAAAAGCACTATTTCTATTTACTGATTTGAAGAAAAATAACTGTGAATAGTTTACAAAATAAACTTTTTACTTTTTATAACCATTTCTATCTTGCCCGGTATTAAGGGGAACAAGTCTTAGAAAAGTGACAAGAAAAAATGCAACCCCTTTTGAAAGGTTTGTAGGAACACACATTGTCCTCTCTGCCCGCTTTACCTCAAGTACTGATATTTCAAGGTTGTTTATTGTAATATTTATTGTTTATATCTTGCCATCTTTTCTGTTTATTTCTCCGTTGAGCAGTTCCACAAAATTTACATAATACGGTGTTTTTAATTTGGTTCGAACCCTCAAAACGTACGGCATCCATTCACCTACCGGAGAAGCCACAGACGAAATCGCTCGGCCAAATCCCACACTCAAAAAGAGTGGTTCAATAACTGAGCTTATAATTTAGGCCGAAATTGCTGGACTTCTTACTTACAGACTTTGTTGCAATTATTTGTGACCAATTTTCCTCTTTTATGTATCCATTTCCTACCGAGTTGTGATCGATGAAAGTGACTGGAAAAATGTCTCTAAATTCCAAAGATTTCCAAGGAATTATTTTTTCGGGTTTAGGGGTTAGAGACACACTCCTTTGTCGTTCTTTTCAATTTGAGAATTTTTTTTCCGTCTAGCTTTTTATACTAACACCCTTTTCTAAAACCTTGCAAGAATTCATGTGGGTCAGCGAGAGCCAGCATTTCTCCGTCTCTTCCTGTTCCATATCTTTCAGTAATAAAAAAATGTTTTGCTGCGCAGTTTTTGAGAAGACTTTTCTCACGTCTACTTCCATGAACTATATTTTATTTCTTTTTAGTATAATGGGTAATCATTAGAGTCAACAGCTCGCTTTGCTCTACACAACAATTTCTTTTTTAAATCTTACGATTTCAAGAAATTTAAAGCTCACCCTCGAATCATTTCCAAGGATACATAGGTCTGACCTTTTGTTTTTATATCCTGAAAGTGTTATTTCCAGATTCTTCGATCACTCTCTCACAGTATTAATGTTTTTGTCACAAGTCAGAAGTGTTTGTTGTTCCAAACACTGACATTCATTTGCACAACCACATTGCTTGCTTTTTATAGTTTCTCCAAATATTCAGTGTTTAGTACATTGGTACGTTGAGGTAACTGTATATGATTGGATTTACATGTATCAATTGATGTTGGATTGAAATTGAATACGACACCAGTACTTGCCCCGCATTCCTCCCAGGTATTCATACTATTATATATATATATATATATATATATATATATATATATATATATATTTCGTATTAATTACTAACGTGTTTAGATAATACAGTAACATGAACGACAAATTCAGAATTTCTGTGGCAGTATTAAAGAGTGCACTTTCAATTCACTTATATCAGATGCAAATATCAGCTGATTTGATAAATATTTATGCTGCTTTACTAGGCACGCCAGTGACAACCTGCCACTAGCTGATAATTTAGTATCTAAAGACTGAGCTTGTAATCATTTTTGAAAGGGCGAGGCTTTTCAAAATAATGGTAAGATTACCAAGCAGTATGAAGGTGCATTTAATAACAAGGTCGATCAAAACTCATTGAAGGGAAAATTTACACCTTTCCATTTCAAACGTAATTCAGAGCCCTATCTGCCATCACAAGTAGTATTACCAAATTTACTGACAAATGCTGACACCCTTCGAAATGTTGTTGTTAGTCGGTATATTATATTTTAATTAAATTCTCAGGAATGCCATATTGACCTACGATAATAGCTGATAACGAACAAATTTGATGAATTTAAATATACAAGCAGAAAAAAAACGTGTCATAGATGGAATAGAAACATGCCAATGGTAGTCTGCATTTACTACACAATCAACAGGTTATCAATGCAATACAATACTTTGCGCATGTTTTAACGAGAGTTTACGACTAGAATAAGTCGTCTACTTTGTCGACGTTTTACTGATGGTCAGTTACACTCTTACTTACCTCTGTTGTACATCTTGTGTTCACTAGTGCATTGCCAATAAGGTATTGAATGACATCATTGTGGCCAGAAATTGCAGCTAAGTGCAATGCTGTCTGTCCCTCCTACAGAGGCGAATGGATATGATGATAGGTATGATGAGAATTAATATCTGTTAGTTATAGCATGTTGCAAAGTCAATTTTATTTTGACTCAAAACAATGATCTTTAACTTCATCATATTTAAACTAAGCTTTTCCTAGCATAGACACATAACAACATTTCCAAATGTACCATCGACAACACCATTAAGCGTTATATTTGTAAGGTGGATTTTTAGTGCTAAACAGGTTTGGACATTCAGCAACCGCATTTACACTAAAATGAAATTTACAAGCCTGCAAATTCATTCATCGGTTTCTCAAACTATTCTTTATTTGTTCCTATTACCAGCAAAGTTTGCGACAGAATTCTGGCTCAAGTCTGTACCTATTAAATCCGGTTACTTGTATCGGTGTTGCTCACAAACAAAACCTATTAAATTATTTTCAGAAGACGCATGTCAGACAATAGCAAACAGCTTTATAGACAAACTGTCTTTTCCGAAGATAAGTTCATGCGACAATGTTCGTATTTTGGATATAACCATGTATAGGCAAACAATCAGGTATTTAATTCTTCCGACAGCATTTTCTGAAAAATTATTGTCACTTCTGAATGTTATTCAGTTATTTCCAACAGAGCAGACAAAAAGTGAGGAGGTAAGATAGATGAACTCTAGTACTTCGATAGAAGACAAAGTTAGCAAGCCATTTTCGACAACCGGGTATGCCGTCTGTCATTACATTACATAGACATAAACTTTTCACAAAGCCTTTGCTGTACCTTCTGTAATACCTTACAGGCAACACACAGAAAGCGGAATTTCAAGTTGGAGCACATTTAAAATATTTTGTTTTGAATTTCATGTCAATTTTACAAATCAAAAATAAGAGGTTATTTACATTATCTGTGCTCTCATACGACATTATCGTATAAAAGGCAACGTTCATTTAATAATCTCCTATCGGGCCCTGGTAACGCAAAATCAGTCATCTCACAAGCTTCAATTTGAAATAGTAAGCCACATGCTTCATGCATATATAATAAGAAGCACTACATGTTTATTAGGTTTCGTATTGTTGCACCCTTAAATCTGCCATCAATGGACTTGATTTTGGCTTTCCAACCTTTAAGAAACTAGGTTTGTACCGACAGGCATTGTACTGAAAAAATGAAACATTGTACTGCACGGTTTTGCAAATAGTTTTATCTGCAACACTCCGTATAGATGTATCGGCTGTGTTGACATGTTATAGTATCAAAATGCTTCTGGTAATCGGTCAATTACAATAACTGTTGGTACAGAACAAAAAACGATGTTTTAAATATTTTTGGACCTTTTGTATTGACAAGCTGATAGTAAAGGGTATCTCCAGTTAAAAAGTGTTTTTCTATCCTGGATATAGTAATCTAAGGTACTTTTCTGAAGTACAATATATGTCTTTTCTAAGGTATGTTGATATTTGCTTATATATTACAAACATGTTTTATCACGTCACTTAACCCGGGGAGTGGCAGCAGGTGTGATTGATTGATCATCCCCTCGAAATGACACATGCACTTTTGCACAAACCTACTTCTGTGACAAAAAAAAGTGATTTCATCAAATTTGTGTATATAGTAGTATATATGGTAATAGGCATATTCTACAGACCACTGCAGCTGGACATAATATATAGTAATCGTGATAGCGATTTAACCGTGATATATACGTACATGCTAGTTTGAGCCATGCTTATATTTTAACTTACCTGTGTTTAGGCATATTCATTTGCTCCAGCATCAATAAGAGTCTTGACGTTCGCAGTCTTACCAAAACACGAAGCGAATTGAAGTGGTGTGAACAAGCTCTAGAAGTGAATGACATGAGGAGAAAAGACATTCAAATCAATTGAATTTCCTTACAAATTCATCTTCTTTGCCAAATAAGTCTCACTATGCGACATTTTAAAGATATGTATTCAATGACTTTAAGCCAGTTTTGTCTGCATATTTTTTTCAAAATAGGCGAAAGTGTTAATTAAGAGGGTAGTTCGTGAATGAAGAAACATGCCTATTCTTAAAATCACTCGATGGACCTTTTTCTGGAATTTATAGAAACGGTGAAAAATTTACTTTAAGTATTATTCCAAAAAGTGCAACGATAATCGATCAAAGACAGGAACAGTGCATTGTATTGAACCAAATGTGTAGAAGTAGCTAGTGGTAAATGGACTTGGTTTTAAAACGCTACCATTTCTGACAGAAAGTTCCTTACATATTAGCTACCAACGTCAGCATTCGAATTAAGTAGAATCAATCGCAACGCCTAAGAGGATGTGTAGAGACTAACAGATATTTGGTTCATGTATTGTGATACAAATACAGGCATTTTTCTCAGTCTTATGTTTAAATGTTGTGCAAGAAGCAAAACTGGTTCATACTTTTGGCTTTCGCCGTGAACCGAAGGAGAAAATTTTGACAAAACGTTCGTTCATACCGCACATAACTTAATCAATCTAATTACTAGAAATACAAAAATATCGGTCCGTCTGCTTCCTGAATTAATTCAACGAGTAGGTTCAATAATTGAAATCGAAAGTATTAGGGAAGGTGGTCAAAAATAGAGCTCAATCTCCCTGCTCTGTTCACAAGGCTTGCTACATCTTGCCTTCAAATTCAACATTATGAAGAAAGAGGAAACAAAGTGTACATCTAACTATTATATCGATTATTATGAATCACAGCGCACCTATGAAGTATATTTAATGAATTTAGCAGTATTACTAATGCGTTGAATACGATGTAAATTGAAAATCGCTTGTCGATTTCAAAATCTCAGAATCAAAAATGAAAAATACTGTCTGAAATCGAGAGGAAATTATCAGCCCTCCTCATAACCTTGAAAGGAACAGAAACATAAACACAATAACAGTTCAATATCAAACATAAACGTTTGAGGTATGATGTGTGATGTGCAGCCGCGAACGTCTTACACCATATAAAATACAATTTAAAATCTGCGTTACACTGCCCAAGTTCAAAGTCTCTCTCTCTCTCTCTCTCTCTCTCTCTCTCTCTCTCTCTCTCTCTCTCATTCTATATATCTCTCTCTCTCTCTCATTCTATGTGTGTGTGTGTGTGTGTGTGTGTGTGTGTGTGTGTGTGTGTGTAATCACTTTTGCATGTTCAACCTCTCTTAGTATATCCTGAATTTTTCAGGGATTTCTTTGAATAAGACCAATTAAAGACTGAAAAAGTGTGCAAACTGTAATAATTGTTGCAAGCGGCATGTAAATTTATAAGTTTAAACATCATTTGAGATTTTCGCCAATTTCAAATTTTCATCATAGCGATAATGTAGCCTTCGGAAATGATATTTACCTGCTGCAAGTGGTAAGATGTGGCTACCGTGATACCCCCCTTTTGAGGTCAGAAATAACGGAAAAACGTAATTATGTGAACAGTATTAGTATTGTGTGAGGCATATTGGGTCTGTGAATGTGATAATAAGTATTTTTGTATGCAGACAAAAATGTTTTGAAGATCAACACTTACTCTTGTGGCAGCATCTATGTCGCAGCCTGACTCTATGAGATTCTTTGTGATATTTACATCACCTCCAGCTGCAGCGTAATGGAGAGCAGTATTCCCTGCCTATCATAATTCATAGGGAAAGATAACAGGGATGTGTTATGCATTATTTAAATATATACACAAGCTGTCACAAAGAGATATAGCTTTATTTATATTAAATTTCACAATAAAGTGGGATACGTTACGCTGATGTTTTCAAAGGGCACACAGCCAGGGTATCTGCATTTTAGCTCGCATTTGGTATATGTTTATATACCAAAGAGAGGTTATCGTACCCCATTAGCATGTCTGCCTTCTGTGTGTCTGTCTGTGTATCTGTCTGTGTTCCGTCTGTGTGTCTGTGTGTCAGCCTGTATGTATGTATGTATGTATGTATGTATGTATGTATGTATGTATGTATGTATGTATGTATGTATGTATGTATGTATGTATGTATGTATGTATGTATGTATATGTGTGTGTGTATGTGTGTATATGTGTTTGTGTGTATGTAAAGGTCAAAAACTAAACCGAATATGTGAATTTGTTCAAATTAATTTGTTAGTGTCTAAAATATTCAAATGAGGGGGGAAAGGGTAAAAAACCTGCAAATTGCTAAAACTCTGTAAACATTGGTCAGATTGCAATGAAAAGGTTCCTTTAGGTATTTTAAATTGGATGTGTACAAATTGAGATGAAGTTTTATGTTTCTTTTTTCGGATAATTTTTTCAGTTTTTAGTCAAAAAATCATTTTCTTTGAAACTGCTTGCCGGCTGCTTTGTACGTTGGAAAATGTATTTCTCAATATGACCTCAGTCAAGTTCACGCAAATTGTATTGTAATTTTCGAAATTTGTAATTTTGGTGCAATTTTTCCGATTTTTGGTCAAACATTTTTTATCCAAAAACTACTGATCTGATAGCTTTGATATTTGGTATGCAGGTTCCTAAGGTTGATCAAAATCTGTTGTATTGAAAATTCTGATGAAATCTGCAATTTTGTATTTTTTGGGCAATTTTTCTCATTTTGGTTAAAACATTTTTTTCTCAAAAATACTCGTCTGATTGCTTTTATATTTGGTATATAGTTTCCTAGGCGCAATCTTCACATGATACATAGAAATAAGGTTGGAATCGGCAATTTTGCAGTTTTGTAATTTTCGGCAATTATAGGGCAATTTTACGCTAGTTTTCGTCAATTTTTTTCTCGATAAAATTACTTGTCTGATTGCTTTGATATTAAGTAAACAGGTTCCTGGGCTTTATCTTAATATGATATATTGAAATTAGGTTGACATTGGTAATTTTGTTTTTTGGGGCCAATTTTTGCCATTTTTGTCAACAAATTTGTATCACAAACTTTTCAATAGCGACTTCATCCCATCTGGCCATGGAAGAAAACAATGTAAAATCTAACCAAGTCTCATCCTCATTCTGCATCAGCATACCTACAATCAGTAATTACGTCATTATGAAATCAAACATACCCTCCCATCACCCTGGTATACCCCGTTTAAAATCAATCTCTGTTCAGCGAAAATTTGACGATGACACAACCAATAGAATGAAATGAATTGACACAGTATTTAGCACTTTCCACTCTCCGGTTTGGTGGTTTATTGACAGTACGTATCAGACTGGGTTGTATCTGCACACTTATACCTGTAGAAGGGAAACATCCATTGCATTCTCAAACGAGTTGCCTGGTACACTGAAGCATGGTGGAACCAGCTTCCCGGTCAAATGTAAGAAAAAGGGGTACTTCAGTTTCAGAAAAGAGAAAAAAAAACAGTCAAACGAAAACTTCGGAAATATAAGCTGTCTGAAAGAAAGGACTGCGACTGTGTTTTCCACTTGCAGGTATTGTTTTGAAGATTGTCCTACATAGGCATTTCATTTCAAATGCGGTATGAATTACTTCCTACTTCTATTCTTTTTCTGAGATGAATAGGTTCTACGTGGGGTTTCGAACCCTTGATGTTCGTACCGGGTCACCTGAGCGCTCCTTATGAAGCTATTTGGTATTCGGTAAATACACTTGCAAATCTTCGATTTTTATTGTCTTTGACGACCATGGAGCTTCAAGCGCACGTGTATACAACGACGTCATTTTGTTGACTTGTCGGTTTAGCTGATATAGATGTATGTCTCAGGCCACCTTATTGACTTTATGACATGCTCCTTCTATATTTATTCACGAACGAATGCATTTTCACGTGAGGGATATTTATTTTGTACTTTCGGTTCAAAAATCGAGTTTTCAGCACCTTTATTTTTCACCAGAATCTTTGTCCGACGATGTTTAACGTGTTTGCAAACATTAATGAGATCGGTCATGACAAGGAAGTAGCATTGTCTTCATAGTTATGGTGACTTTCAATAGCAACTGCACCTTTCTCATCTATTTCATAACTGAGAATACTTTCAACAGTTAGAGAACTACAGGGAGAGGTTTGAATATTCCAAGGCTAAATCCCAAATAGCAAGTGGCATTTATGGCAGTTACTTTCTCCAAAACCGCCGTGTTTACTCCATCATCATAATAAACACGTGCACTGCCAAGCTATATTTCTTCAATTTCTCGATCACCTCAGCAACAACGCTTCAGTCTACCGAACTTCACTTGGTGTTTCTCTTCCAACGTTGGTCAAATGAGTAATAGACATGTTTTGCCATAAAATGTTAGAATAGTAAACACTTCGGCTTTTCGTCTTCTATTCTAGAGCTTCAATCAGAAGAATGCTTTTCCATACAACACTTCTGTGTTTTAGTATAAATTAGCCTGTAGACTAGGACTTTTCCTCGGTTACTGCTACCCGATACAAGGGTTTCATGCAGCCGATTTACGTATGCGTACGCGATTTTTAAACGCAAACAGTGCATGAAGCAAACTTTATTCTGTGCAACGATACACGGCATACAAGCTCCCTATATTATACATGATTATGTACTACAGGTAATTAATTGTCCAGCTTATAGTTATAATAGGTCATAGTTATAAGAAGTCGCATAACGATCGTACAGACGTTTCTGTCGGCGAGCAGTGATTTTCAATTGCTCTCTTGCATGTGCATGTGCTTGTTCTAATTTATCCCTTACATTGGCCACACACTCAGAGCTAACCTCCCCTTCAGGTAGGTCTACAGGTACCAATGCCATATCCAATGGGTAGTGCAACTCTCTCCCCAACATCATCATGTTAGGAGTTTCTCCTGTAGATAGGTGTACACTACTGCGGTATGCAAAGGTGGCTAAACTGATGTTCTCGTCCCAGTCTGTTTTGTGTTGCAAGGGGTCCATATAAGCTCTAATATAGCGTACAAGCGTGTGGTTAAAACGCTCCACCTGCCCGTCACTCTGTAGGTGGCGTGGCGTAGTAAATGTCTTGTTAACCCCAAGCAAATCACACACTTCTTTGAATACATTGGAAACGAAGTTCCTACCAAGGTCACTGTGCCATTCGAGAGGCATACCAAACCGACTGAGAAAGTTGTCAAGCAAGACCTTTGCAACCGTAGGAGCCTCTTCATTTGGAATGGGGTAAGCTTCCATCCACTTGGTGAAGTAATCACCAAGTACCAAAATCTTGTTATTACCCCTGCTACTCTCGGGAAATGGTCCCACTACAACAATTGCTATACGTTCAAGGGGTGCTCCGACAACATAGGTCTTAAGTGGCGCCCTCCTTTTCCCTGTGATTAGTTTATTTTTAGCACATACATCACATTTTCGAATATGACTCCGCAAGTCCACAGACATCCCATACCAAAAGTAATTGCGCCTGATTTTCACGAGAGTTTGGCCAATACCTGCATGTCCTCCAAACTTACTATCATGAAATGTCTCTAACACAAGGGGTAAGAAAGCCTTTGGCAAAATGATCTGCCACCTTACCAATCTTCCGTCAGCTGATTCCCAAAGCTTATATAGTATTCCATTATGTACCCTGAGTTGGGAGTATTGGGACCAATAGGTTTTAAGGGCTGGTGATCTATGGGAAATGTCCTCCCACGCTGGTCGAGTTTCACCGCTTTCCACCATCATCATTATCAAATCTATATTTGAGTCTCCCAATTGTTGTTCCCTTAACTCGACCATTGACCACAAAACCTCATGCTCAATGTTTATTTCACTATCTAAGCTAAGTTCCGCCTCCTGTTGCTCAGGCTGAGCAACAAGGGGCTTCGTGGTTACCTTATGTACATCAAACCTATGTGGATGGAGGCGTCCCTCCATCCTAGGCCACCCATCAATCGAGTGATTGGGAGTTTTCTCCACACTGGAAGACTTATGACTGCACTCGACGACAATCTTGGCGTTAGACAAGTCTTGCTGTGCTGTTTCACAGGACTCAAACTCTGACCGATTAGTTACCCTTGTGTTAATGTGTGTGTTTTTATGATGCTCTCTACCACATTGCTTACAGTACTCGACTGGTACACGACTCAGATCATCTGCATTCAGATGCTTCTTACCAGGCGTATTTTCTATCTTAAATTTGTACTGACCTAAAAGTTTTATCCAGCGGGGTTATTGCCCTCAGGGTTCTTAAATCGCAATAACCAGACCAACGAGGCATGATCTCTCTGAATTGTAAACTCTCTACCAAGCAAGTAGTGTCTAAAATATTTCACGTATTCCACAACCGCTAACAGTTCTTTTCGTGTTACACAAAAATTTCTTTCGGTTTTACCTAGGACCTTGCTCGCATAACAGATGTGTTTTTCTACGCCCTCTTGTATTTGACTCAGTACAGCACCTATACCAACTTTGCTAGCATCCGTATCTAGGATGGAATCTCCTTCTGCAGACGGGAAGACCAATACTGGTGAGGTTGTTAATAATTGCTTGAGTCGATCAAAAGCGTCTTGGCATTCCGATGACCAGATAAAATGAGCATTTTTCTTGGTCAGCTCATTTAGTGGTTTTGCTATAGAAGCAAAGTCTTTTATGAACCGTCTGTAGTAAGATGCCAATCCGTAAAAACTGCGCATCTCTGATACGGTGGTTGGCACCGGCCAGTTGCAAATAGATGCAATTTTCTTTGGGTCAGTAGAAACGCCCTCTTTTGAAACTCTGTGGCCCAAAAACTCGACCTGCTCGGCAAAAAGCACATATTTCTTTGCTTTCAATTTCAACCCAGCTCCCTTCAGTGTATCACAACACCAACAGCAGCCGCTTTAGCTCTTCCTCAAATGAACTAGCAAAAACAATCAAGTCATCCAGATACAATAAACAAATATCCCATTGCAAACCGTAAACCGATAAACCCATGGGCATAACTGTCCATTCCAGAAGTCTACCAGATGGTGTCACGATTGCCGATTTCTTTCTGCTTGCCTCATCCAGAGCAACCTGATAAAAGCCGCTACAAAGGTCAAGGCAACTGAAAAAGCGTGCTCCACCCACACTTTCCAAATTGTCTTGTTTAAGGGGCAAAGGGTAAGCGTTTACAAGGGTTACTGCATTCAGACGACGGAAATCGCAAACCAGACAAAATGAGGAATCTTTCTTAGCTACAAGTAGACATGGCCTACTCCATGGGGAATCACTTTCAACCAACAGCCCCTTGTCAACAAATGTTTGTATCTGTTTATCAATCTCGGCTTTCTTCCAAAATGGAGCACGATATGGAAGCGATTTTATGGGTTTCTCAGTTGTCGTCGGGATATGATGTTCCACTACGTGTGTCTTCCCCAAATCTGTCGGGTCTTTGCTGAAGATATCAGTGTTCTTAACCAACAAATCAAATACTGGCTGCCTTTGTTTGTCTGAAGTTAAGTGTTGGACACTGCGTTCATATAGATTCCTTAGATGGTCAGGCATTATGCCACTTTGGCCAGTAGTTATTTTATTGACTGATGGAGGTATTGTGTGCTCACTATATTTACCCGAAGCCTGGGAGGACTCGATATCAAAATTAACAGTTTTGTCCATTCTCAACAAACCCAAACACTCACCCTTTTTAACCTCAATGTCTTGGTTACTAAGATTTATAACCCGCACGGCATGTAATTTACTTCCCACTTGACTGAGGGACCCTGCCCCCATTGTCCTACTTTATTCAACTGCACTGGTGTCACCAAAGCTGTTATTTCCGAGAAGTTATTCTCGATATCATAACCTAACGTACCACCTGATTTTTCACTTTTATAAAACTGTCGACCCCCATACAAGTTGTAACCAATTTCAGCGACGCGAGGGGTTCTACTCATATGAGCCATGATAATGATTTTATGCCCAGCCAGAACAGATTCAGCCTAGTTTGCCTGCAACCAACAACAAAAAGGTTTTACATCTTCGTGAACAGTTTCCACATGTTTGTTTCCTACCATCACAGTACCTTTCTGGAGGTCTAAAAAACAATCAAATTCCCTTAAAAGATTTTACCGACTTTCTTACTTTTAATTTCAGCAGGTACAGTGATATGAGGTTTTATGACAGTATTAGAACTGTTCGTCGGTTTATTACTAGCTCAATCTATTCCGGCCCTCTCTACAGTTTTACTGCGTGACTGTTTTTTTTATGGGTTGGAAGCCGGCCGGCTCTCCCAACCCTTTGTAGTTTGACGACTGTCCTTTCACATCAGACTGACTGGCTTTGTATTGAGGACATTGAACTTTTCGATGTCCTTCAACTCCACAAATTCAGCATACAAGTTTCTTTCGGTTTCCCGATTTTGCTGACTGTGCAGCTTCTAACCGTTCCAAACGATCGAGTATTTGTAATAATACGTCGTCAGTAACTTTTGCTTGCACTTGACGTTCAGCATCATCACCGACACTTGTGGCCCGAATGTTTGTAGACTTTCCTTAACCTTGACAAAATTTCTGGAAACTGTCCTCGCATTGCGCTTCGTGAACAACACTTTCTAGGGTAGCATCCTTTTTTCTACCACCTTCACTTATTTTATGTTGAATAGCTACATCTTTCACAGCCATCATCAAGCTATCAATACAGAGGCATTCCAAACATTCGCCAGTAGCACTCGGATAAGCTTTGATCATCATTTCTCTAATTTCTTGGGCCAAATCTTGTAATGACTGATCTTTCTTTTGCACAATAGTTTTGACCTGCAGACAGAAATCATCTGCAAACCCACTAGGTGAGAACCGTTTTAGAAGCAACTGACATAAACCGTCATAGGTATCTATGTCTGGCCCACAATGAGCAGCAAATTGTAAAGCACAGCCCCTCAGTTTAGTCAACAACATGTTGTACCATTTTTCTGAATTCCAATGATTGACTTTCGCACAAATATCAAAGTGAACCCAATAATTGGCAAAGTCTGATTCGCCAGTAAAGTTATCTACCTTGGCGCTGTCTTTGCCTGCGGTAGGAAAGCTTTGCCCAGGAGAGCACATGTCTGGACTGCCACGTGTAGCAACAATAGGAGTCACGTCTGCTGCCCTTGTCTGGCAACTCTCGTTGCTACGCAATAAACTTCTCCCTCTACCGATAGGCAAATATTCTCTCCATGCGTCTTTCACGCCAAGACAGTAATAAGGGCTAGCGAGGCTAGATTTAGTGGGAGTAGCACCCACTTCTCCTGCTTCACCCTGACTGCACGGAGAAACACTTTTCTGAACCGTAGACGTGAAATTGCTGCTACGATTAGTAGACATCGTGTTGAAACCACTGTCAACACTATGCATATCACCCCAAAGGGAGAATGGAATAGCCTGCTCTGTGTGCTGTACACGAGGCTTGATGACTACTCCATCAGGTGACATAAGACGCGGCAAATCTTTGTCTCCCTCAGTCTTTCATTCGGAAAGAATAGTAATCGACTGAGTTTGATTCGCATTTGATGCCAGTAATTCCATTTTACCTGCAGGCTGACCGGGAGGAAATGAAATCTCACTGTCCACAAAACTTTCCATCTCAGCAAAAGACTAAGAACACCTGCCAACACAGCTATGAAAAGTACAACAATAAAACTATTGTTCGATCATTAAAGTTGCAAACTTGAAGCAAACACGATATACAATGTATTATCGATTTTTCGAACACGAACACAAGTAGAAATGAACGCCAATGACCCAATTATATATCCCGCAAAAGCTGCCAGCAGTTGTGATGAAATCCTCTGAATTACCAGAAATATCATGAAAGTCAACACCTGATAAAATACGTGAGGACAATTCTCTCAGAAATCTGTAGTGTGGTAACGTGAACAGGCTTCTGAATGACGTCCGTCACTGAGGTGTTCGACTTGTGCGTGGACAGAACACGCATGTATAAAACGGGGTGTAGAGAGGCGACTGAATGCACGCCTTGACTCAGGCGAAACCAACAACAAAGAGAACCTGAGAAAACTAACTTGGTATACCTGTAAATCTGGCACCTCAGCCTCACGGAGGCTTACTAAGAGTAGCAAGCAGTATGATTTAACGCAATATAGAAGGAAATAGCGGTGGCCAAGAGGTTAGATCAGGAGAGCACCCATATGCACTGCTGACTGCAGGACGGCTACCTCTAGAGTGTCCAAGTCGGGGGAATGGGTTGCCTATGGTTACCCTGGACATGTGACTAAAACCCCGTCCCTAATTTGGTGACTGACATATACGGGAACGCCCCATCTGAAAATCAGGGATATTGCCTATTTTCTCAACCACCTGCAAATTCAAAGTAGGGACCCATCCGCACCAACAGGCTCCAAGGGCGATTTCGTGTGCAGTATTTCATGACAATATCATACCAGTATATTGATGGCATAAGTACAGCGATCTGATTGGTCAAGACGCGAAAAGAACCGTGGTATATTGGCGATATACCACAGGTAGCATAAGCGCAAGCTCTCGGCTTGAGTAAAAATCCGTTTTCGACGTTCCGCGCCAGAATTTCAATATACTTACGATATATATAATAGCAACAAATGACACCCGGGGCCGGTATACCACTCAATTTTGACCAGTTCTTTCTGTATATGAACTCGCTATTGCTTGTGCATATATGTTGTGAACTGGTCAAAATCTCGTGGTATACCATCGCTGGGTGTGCTTTATTGCTAAAATATAATACAACATGAGCGTGTGGCATGTTATAAAACACTTATAACCTGCTGGTCTTTATTCGGGCTATAACGCCCGTTTGTTACACCTGGTGGCCTTGTGTTACCAGAAACACGTGGCTATACCCCTCGACCTACGGCCTCCGGGAGAAGTGATGTGCTTCTGGTAACGCAGAGTCCCTTGGGGTGATAAATGTGCACTTTGCCCCATGACTAGTAATATAGGTGTTTACTATGAAGCAATCGTGACAATTATGTCAATGTCCACACAGTCCGCGCAAATACATCATAGTACAGTGTATTTTTGGAGAAATTTCAGCCATCGCATTTTTGCTGCAATACTGTAGTTGTAGAATGCTGAATGCGGAAACTATAAAAATGTTGGTTGGCAGATGTCATTTTGACCCTGAGTAAGTAATGAGTTGACTGGAGATTATATGCTCGTAGAGAAAGTAACAGAGAGGACGGTAACTGTAAAAATCTTGCTTATTATGCGTATCTATTCGGAAATTACGGTAAGATAATTGAACTTCTTTTCATATCAGTTCGAACGATATTTCTAAGAAATAGACACGTGAAATATGAATGTCAAAGATTGAAATACTGCTAGAGTGGAAAATTAAGTTCAGTTTTTGTTAAATGTCGTTTGGTGATTAGGACTCATTTGTTGGCAATGAAATAACTCGCTGTGAAGTAACAACAAAAACTTGAAAAATACTCGGTGGATTACTGATAAGGTTCTGCAAGGTGGAACACAAAATAACCTTGTCCTTGAATTTGCATACCTACATTGGAAAAATATTGGTAGAAGAATTTGAAAGAGGTAACAGTTAATCGCGAGCTTGGAGAGTAGTGCAGAAAAGCTAAGAATAGTAGTCCCTTTCAAAGCATATTGTTCACATAGTGTTTCATTAATGACAGCTTCATGGCATTTTTTAATTGTGATCATCTCTACTATTGATTTTGTCAACTTAGTATGAAGGCAGATGTGATGGTGCGTTTTCCTTAAAAATAGTGTTGTTGTAATTTCCTTTTAATTTCTATAGATATCCATGGGTTCAGTTTAGGTTGGCGTTTGATTTTAATGAGTGAAACATGATTTCTAGAGCAGCTGTGTTACATGAGTTCTACTTCGAAATCACATATTACGTTATCCACGTCTACCACCAGGGACGTTTCTATCTGGCGTAGACAAGTATTAATGAATCATCTTCCCTTATCACAGAGAACGTATCTGACATTTGGCATAAGAGTATATAAAAGTAGCGTAGATAAGGCAGGGGTTACTGAAAGCTGTTCGTGATAGTAGTAACTTGTGATAAAGCGGCAGGCATGACTAAAAAGTTGTCGAATGCAGATTGTTTATCTGTCACAAAAGTAGCAAATACAGTGTTTTCACACAAGTATCAACTAAGTTGTGAAGCACCGGCGATCAACCTCTGTTAGTGATATGAAGGCAAATCGAGTTGAGCATCTCACTCACACATGCATTCTTCCCTCCCGTGTGGCAGAAGAAACACGCCCGAACACAGACCCGGGTGGCTTTCCACTATCTGGAGGGCAATAGGTCAAGTGAATTCACAGAGCGCTGAGATTGTCACTAGAACTGCCGTGAAGCATAGACTCTTTGAAAGCACGCTTTCCTAAGGCTAATTAAGAGACCAAAAATTCACTTCTCTTGGGTTTTCAACTTGCTACGACATCACAAGTCTGCCAAAACACATGATGGAAAATGCCACATCTTGAAGTTTCGAAGTAACGTTTCATAGCAACATCACAGCAACACCATTAGGTGAGGAAGCAATACAAAAGCTGTGAGCAAGTATTGAATAAAACCTACATAACGATATCCTGCTGTGTGCCACTTTAAGTTTAACCGGTCAAATTGTAGTCAATGTATAGAGCAGAATATTGGCCAAAGTTTGTGACACGCATATACCATGTTAGATAAGTCTTGGTGCGGGAAAGAGCTAAATAGGCAGTCCAGGTGGTTTATAAATACACTTGATAGAAAAAATTGTCATGGTCTACTTATTGATACCCAAATGTATTAAAAAAGTACGATTTTTGTATTTGTTTTCTGGGCATTGGCAGCCCAGAATGGTAATGTGAAGGTCAGTACGGTAAGAGATGACAACCAAGTGAAGAATACAATCATGTCTGGTGAACCAAAGTTAACATTTCATTGAATGTTGTTATGGGAAGGCTGAAATTCAATGGCATGAAGGATGTTGATAAACTTTGATTATATTATTTATGGTCTTTGATCAGCATGTAATGCCATGGGGATGAGAGAAAACTTACATTATCTGAGGCATTCTTCTCTACACCTGCGTCAAGCAAATAGGTGACGGCTTCACTGTTACACTTCTGTACGGCCAAAAGAAGAATATTTTGTCCTTGCTGTTTAAGAAAAAACGCACTTTAGAAATCATGTATATACAAAAATTTTGTGACCTCGTACCTACTAACTTACTAGCTGTAATCAAATGAGTAATTATAGGGTAGTAGGCTGTGTGTTTGAATATATATGCCCTTAGTTGAATCCTGTGTCAGATTTTCTTGTAATCCATGAATATTTACCAACTCTTTCCTATAATTGCGAGAAATGACTCAATTAGTGATTTGTAACTCGTCCCTTGTGACTCGTCTCAAATTGTGATTGATACACT
The DNA here is from genome assembly GCA_001465055.1 of Ptychodera flava. Taxonomy (NCBI): domain Eukaryota; kingdom Metazoa; phylum Hemichordata; class Enteropneusta; family Ptychoderidae; genus Ptychodera; species Ptychodera flava. The sequence goes on along the minus strand of LD345187.1, from coordinate 34,405 downwards.
TACTGAGAGTCAACGTGCGATACATTAACATCTCATATGGAATAGATTCATATCTTGTATATCCAAAAGACTCCCTGGTTTACCTTATCAATTATCTATCCAAATAGAAACACGAAAGTGAAAGCAACAAACAGTTCACAATCTTTGAAGAAAAACATAATACATATACATATGCTTTTACCCCAACAACTCACTTAAGTTACTTCTGCCTCTACTTCTTCTGGCATGTATTTTCAATGGTATAGTCGGATTTTAGTCGCTCATTTATTGCTATTCTCGATGTAATCATGGAGGTAAAAAGATTTACACAATAAAACTCGTCACCAAAAATCGTGTAGCGGTAGTGTCATGATGTTGTCGACCTGGACCATACTCTTTAGCAGCGTAGACGACATGAAAACACCTTTACATGCTTTACGTTAACGTCCAGGATTAGATATGTCGCTGCGATATCAGTCGCAATGTATACAAATTTTAATGCGTTCGTTCACTTGTTTTTTGGTAATAGTGAGATTTGACTTAGTCGCCATTAAAAAAGTGAGAGCAAACGTTGAAATTTTTACCATAATTATAAATGACGTTTCATTGTGTCTGAAGATCTGTTTGCCCTACTATTTACTTATATGAACATACCAACGCGTACGCATAGTTGCAAATAGTTCCGGTAACAGTAGGGGTCCATATCGGTACTATTTAAACAATAGCAGAATGGCAATACAGGCATAACATGTATGATAATATTCCCTATTATTATTTCGCATTATCATTGAAATAATGAACTTCGGAACTACTCTAGGAACAGTAGCAATACGCCGTTGGCGAGTTGTCAATCATATCTAGCGGTCCATAGCGTGAGATAGAGGAACTAGGTATCAACGTTAGTGTTCAAAGCAAACGCAACCCCTCGGCTTACACCTACGTTTCGCAGAGTTATAGCAAAGGCCCAGAAACTGACATTGGGCAAAGTTACGCTACTTTGGAAACATAAATCGACTGAACCTAAAAGACACGAGCACTAGGTAACGTCGCGCCGACCCTAATTTCAATGCTTACGAACTCACGGTAATACGACCAGGTTTAAGTTCATTGCGTGGCTTCCCCAAAGTATTCATGTAGAACACAATGACTCAAAATTTGCTATACAAGGTGGAAGTATTGTGTCAGATTCTAATAATCTTGACTAACTTTTACGAAATCTTCATGTAAGACACATTTTGAGCATGGAGGAAAAAGCGGCTTCCTTGTTATTTGTTCATATGGCGAGCACAGCGGCGATTAGCGCAAGAAATCCGACACACAAAATTTGATGACATAGACACGCGTTGACGTGACATGGTGCGATTGGAGTATAAATCGTAGTATTGTTTGTTCAGAGACGACAAACTTGGCTTGTGCATGTAACAATGGTCATTTATGTTGTACCTAAAAAGTAAAACACCATGCACAAAATATTAATATTAAAGGTCCATTGGATGGCTTGCTTGTATGGGATGAGGAGTTCAGCTACATCACATATTTATAGGTAAAGCATTTGTTATGTAGGTCATTTTCCCCCACACTCATCATGACCTGAGTTCAATTTGTCTAGACCATTCTCAAGGTCATTGCCCTTAATGACCTCACAACCTTGAATTCAATTAGTGGTGTTTGGAATGTTCTAGAAATTTAGTTAGCTGTGAAAGAGAGATAATTTTAGAACAGTAATTAGCATGTCAATAAAAGTTCTAGATTGTTCTTATATGCCCTTTTGTAAGCACATGTGTATTAAAACGGACGTGCACAGCTTCCAGTCAGACTTTTGGGATCGTGTCTCTTGTGTGTTTCTTCGAGTCTTCGGAAACTCCAGCCGTAGTAATTTTCAAGACTTCTCAAGACCTTCACTACCAACGCTGGATTTACACTGTGGACTTTGTGCAACTTCAAACCTGCAAGCCAAAGGACTGTTCATTCATCCGACAGACTATTACAACTCTGAGACTGGAGCTTTGCCGTCCCAGCTGAGATAAGTAGTCTGTACAATTTTAAAGCTTGTATTTTATCCCTGACTTAGCAATTAGTTTTATTTTCGTAATAAATTTTGTTTAAACGGAAACTGCTGAGTTCACCCTTTTGTTTGTTTTCTCTGC
>LD345187.1:0-16578 GCA_001465055.1 Ptychodera flava | reverse complement strand
GGCGTACTACTTTGTTTCATGTGCCATTTGGTAGAGTTAATTGTGTTCGTGACTCTCTTTTTAGTAGAATTCCGAGACAATTTAATTTGCTTTTAAACGAATACAATTACATTGATCCTTTTTCTGTAAATTTAAATGGTTTTAAAAATGTTTTAAAACATTGTTTTCTCAGTATTTGTTAAAGTTTGTTCGTCTTGTCTTCATGATTTAACTCCGTATCTGTATTTTTACTAACAGTCTTCCATAAATGGCCTCGGCTGTGGAAGTCATTATTAATAAAAAAAAAAAAAAAAATACTGCTTTTCAATCCGTGATAGGATTCGCTATAGTTTTTCCCGAAACGATTGACACAAAGGCTGCACGAATATACAGAGCTACACCGTGCCTTCTTGGCAACGGGCATAGAAAAATACAACATAGTAGTTCATTATGTAGAATGTTTAGGTACGTTAACGCAAAAAGGGAAAAAACAAATTCAACGTTATATCGATAACTAATCTACACAACCTAAAATGTTTATAAAGTATATGACATACGATTCCCTATTTACCTTACATCCCTGCACTGATAGGTATGTCATTTCTGGGGTTTCCAGAAATAAATTTTTATAAGTTTTACACAAGATATCTGACAACGTTGAAACTATATGCAAGTTCTAAATTAATGCATGGTCAAAATGTACAGGTTTGATAAATTTGGAAGTATTTACTTGCTTCAGATGACCATGGTCACTTTAAGCGCAAAACTAAACATTGCTATTATCTAGCTATTTGATTATCATATAGAACGACTAACTTTAACATACCACTGTTTGTAAGTCCACATTGATGCTCATGGAAACAAGGAATGTAAGCATTTCCAAATCACCACCCATGGCTGCTATGTGCAAGGCCGTTCGTCCATCCTGCAATTAAACAGAAAGTTTATAATACAATTTCCTTTCTCACGAAACAGTTGTGAACTCTACGTAAAGATGTCTATTTTCATATTTAAAAAGCAAACTGTGTTACAAATGATCCAATTTATCTTCCCATTGCACGATAAAGGATAAAAATGACATATCAAAATATTATGATTAAAATTAAACAAATTACCTGGCTCATTAATAACGTAATTGGAAGGAATTAAAAAATAAACATTTTTCTCGACTGTTTCCATGGCATTTATTTTGAAAATAATCAAATTTACATAAGTGCAAAAAAAACATGTTTATGTGTATGTTGTTTGTTTATGGATACAAAAAAACATCAGAAGTGAAGTTTTGATTGCTGTGAAAAGTGAAGTTTAAGGTATAATTCCGGCAAAGAGCACAACGACGTCATTCTTCAAACATGCTTATTGTGGCAAATATTCAAACAATAGAGAGTAAGATTACATTCGTTGATACCCAGTATACTTAAATTGTTTGAACCAAGTCAACTGAGCATAGGACTATCACATGGTCAACAAATCGGCAGAGAGTAAGGAAACCTAGTATACTCTTGCAACAGTTGATCACGTGAGTGTCACTTTATAATAATTTTAACTGCTTCTGTGAATTGCATTGTATAGCCATCGCTGCTACAAGGTTTCACCACGCAGGACTCTAAAGTGTCACTACAGAGTCACATATTCTTACAAATATACCAATCTGCCTGAATATACTATTTTCAACCAACGTTACCTTGTAATTATGGAGTTAAAATTCAACATTGCAATTAATCTCAGTTATGTTTACCTGCCATATAAATGAGTTCACGTCTCTACTGAAGCTGTTTAAAAATGTGTGAAATGAAGTTAGCCTAAGCATGAATGTTGCCTTATCAGAAGTTGTAATCATGTAATACTATCTAAAGAGCCAAAGGTCTGCATTAAATGAATGTTATTTTCTCACATCGATCCATCTGCATAGTACGGTGCTAACTTTATTTATGTAATCAACAGATCTTTGCTTTTGTTCTTCATACTCTCGGTATTATCATCAAATTTTCCTAAGGACAAACCATGGATTTCGTTTGCCCGTTTCAGACCTTCACTATTTTGTCAAGCAATAAACATTCTCTAAAGCCCATTTCATGCAGCACTGGATCTTAGCCTGCTATATCTATTTCTGATACCATCGTTACTCGTACGTTCATATATCATACATTTTCTGAATAGTATTGGTTATGCTTGAGCAAATACCTTGTGGCAATGGTCCCAGTAATCCCGGGTAATTCTTTTCTCAGTAAATGTATTGAATGATCCCATTAATTCCAGCTGATAATTTTATCAATAATGAACAAACCCGTCTGTGGCTCGTCAGAAAAATCAAATATATGAATAATACAATTATTCATATTTTCTCTTCATACGTATGGAGCTGAACCAAAACATAGAACAACCATTTGTATAACTCGTTGCCCATCATTTCACAACAGTAATTTCTGCTCATGACACAGTGGTTTCCAAGCTTATTTCCATATCTTACGGTTTAGTATAGGATATAATTTAGGAACACGCTTGGGCATTAATAACAGCTTTGCCGACACCCCGAGAACATTTTCAGCACCATTGAGATCCATAATCATCACCAGTATTTTTACATTTCATCTGAAATGTAAGCAATGTTCTTCTTTGAGTCTTTAATAAATATAGTACCCGATATTTAGCCAGCCAGAGACATCAAATATACGCAAAGTGCATTGACTCTTCCCTCATATATATTAAATTTGACCAGTGAATGTTGTTGATGAAATGGCCATATGCGTTATTAAATTGCAAGATACAGTGGAATATTTGGTACAGTGTCCGGTTTGTTTCGAAGGACTTGACAAGACAGCATGTTGCATATAATTAGAAAAGTGGACATTTGCAACAAGTTATCTTTGGCATCTGATAACATCCAATGAAAGTTCCCCATGCACGGTCTGCAGTCAGTTTAAGTCCTCATTCTTTTTGAAAAGTGATACCTCGATCAGACTATACAGAACAGTTTTACTGAACAGATGCCGAATTTAGGTCACAACCAAGATAAACATATTACTGATCCTTCAAGTTCATCAGCTGTGGTGATTCCATGTCCTGTATCACATTTTGATACTCGTAGTTTATTCAGCTGTCTCACGATTTTCCTCACAGACAGCCACCGTACTTTAAATGAATCAATATTAACTCTCATGCGTATATATTGACGGTTCAGCCTCATTTTATGCCAAGATACAAAGTAAACACCGAGTCTCCGGAAGTAAAACTCGTTTGACATGCAGGACTAGATTTTAATGGATAAGTGGATAGAAGACTAAGGAAACAACAACAATACTATCACGGCAAAATAGTCTTTCGTCTTTCATACATTGTTTTATACATTCCCTTCTTCACACACCTGTGGAACATTAATTCAGCAACGTAAAAAAATTTTCATAGCATAGCAATATTAATCTCGTTAGTGCTAACTTACCTAATCTAAATATAGATACCTTGCCGCTGAGAATCGCATACCAATATACAGCTCATGATTTGCAGGCAGAAAATTTTTGGCTGTGTAGAATCACTTATAATATTGGTATTTTGAGTGTCCATGTGTACATAAACATTTTGTAATCGTTCAATGTATATGTATTTGAGACAAGAACTATAGAAGAAAAAGGTATTTTTAGATCAAGAGGAGAAAAAAGTTTATTCAAAGAATTACTTATTTCTTATTAAGTTCCCCAAAAATAAAAACCGGTGCAGTGTCAAGCTTGTTATGAGTGACACGCTGAAATGATTGTCGTCATGATTGCAGTCAGTGCATGAGAAACGTTCGCATGCCTTTAATTTGCTACGTACGATAACTCGTGCTACGTTGGGTGACTCTATTTGTTGCGAATGTCTACTTTGTTAATGATAAGCAGCATGTAGACTTGGTGAGGTCTGCATCAATATAAACAAGCTTTCATCGAACAGCTTACATTTTGATGTTGAACATTTGCAATAAGCATGTTTCTGAAAATGGTATCATACTATGGTATTTGAATCGCAGCGATTTTACTTGAGTTTTAAATCTAAGTGTTAGTTAAAACTACTCTGTACAAGTGACAGTCAGCTATAATTATTTAGTGAATGTCAGTGTCACTTGCTTTTAGGTCAACACTTCATTACTTTTTCGCGAAGCTGCTGAATCTAGTTACCACCGGACCCCCATCCTCAACCCCTCCCCCCAAATATATATATATAGAAAAATAGTCACACTGGGGTCATGGAATGATCCTGTGAAATGGTCATGAATTCAAAGACAACCTTAGTTGAGCTGACAATACTCCAGTATACAGTACTAAAGGGGACAGTAATTATAAACACGGCAAGTAAAATTGTTTTATTTTGTCATTCAATTACATGTCAATACATATTTTGGTTGCTGTCTGTTTTGTTTCTACAGCTCAGCTTATATGTATTTTTCTGTTTTATTGTGGATCATTGCCATCAGAAGAGCACCGACAATAGAGGCTGAAGAACTACATAGACACATGCCTAGTACTTGTGTGTAGTGATGATAAAACATGTTGATAATAGGGCCAAGATGGATGACACGCAGAATAGTTGCTACCTTTGGAAAACATATAACAAAACAATACATAATCAAGTAGCCACCAACAAAATACATGATAGCTCTGCTAAAAATAATCTTAAAAAACAACACATTTGAATTAAACGAGGAATTATACCGGCAAATATGGGATACTCTATGGGGTCTCCCTCGTCGCTGGAAATAGCAGATATTACATTTCACGAGATAGAAATGAGAACAACAAATGCCGACCAGGCTGAGGTTCAGGGACGATGTTTTCCTGATTTTCATTGGAACACAACACGAACTCAATAAATTCATATCAAACATCAACAAAATGCATCCTACTGTCAAATTTTCGTTTGAAAGCTCCTCTCAAGATATCACATATTTAGACCTGACTATCTACAAAGGTCGTCGATACAACAAAAAGAACATTCTTGACACCAAGACACACATAAAACCAACAGATACATTCCCGTTCTTACAAAGAAACTTATGCCATCCGGCAGCAACATTCAAAAATCTGATCAAAGGTGAAACATTACGATACGTCAGAACATGCAACAACGGAACCGACTTTACAAAAAAAGTCATACAATTCAGTGAAAAATTACAAGACCGACAATATAAAAATACCGCAATTATACGGTGTCGGTCACATTTGATCAGAATTGGTACATACCAGTATGGGTAACAAAGATCAACAATAAAAGTTGTTTATATCTGTACAGTGCAGGAAAAATGTACGTTGATGTTATGACAATGATTTCTGCACAGTAAAACCAGAAACACAACAAGAAATTTATAAACCAGAAAAACAAGAATGACAAACGTAAATAACGTCTGAAACTTTCAGGACTGGAGGTAACTTTAGCGACATGCAAAGCAAAAACAGCTAGTCCCTCTTAGCTTGAGCAGGTCTGTTAATATGTAACAGTTCAAAAACAATGACAGGAAATGACTCAAGGTCAGTGGAGTAGCCTGTTTCAGTCACTGGCATGCCACCACTCCTACACATTTGCAGGATTTCCCTTTTTCTTACCTCATTTGCACACTTTTGACGTCCATTTGAACATCGTCACATCTCAGCCCCTGCATCTACCTGTACAACAAATACTGAGATGATAGCTTTGGTGGTAAGGGAGCTTTTGCGTTTAACGGACATACATCCGCACTAACATACCAACATACAATACATAGAGATACACAGACGCCACCGACTCACCATATAAGCTAAGCTGTTTTTGTTATTTATGTACATACCAAATATGAGCTAAAAATGAAATAGAACGCATTATCAGAGAAACAGATCATAAAAACAGAAAAAGACAGCTTGAACAACAAAAAGAAAGAAAGAACGTCACAAACAATACAGTAGTCTTCATAACAAGATATAGCCCGTACATCGAAATGACAAAAATCAAGCAATACCCGACAGAAAACTGAAGTGCACTTGAAAAAGACGAAACACTAAAAAAAAACTGTTCCAAAATCAATCAATAATCGCATATAGAAGGAACGGAAATATGGGCGATACACTTATAAGCGCCAGACTTCACAAAGTGACAATAGCTCGAACTCAGGTTCACACGAACCTACAAAAACACAACAAGACCAACCAGTAGACATTCTAGCTTCCCTACTTGAACACAAAACGTAAGTGGAACAATATACTACCAAATCAAATCAATCAACCATTTACCACGTAAAGAAAACGTTCAATTTATTTTTCATTCAATATCTTTGTCTTGTATACTGCAAAGGTAGCTATATTTATAACTATATTCATCTCTTTAAACGTATCAATACCTAACATATAACCATACACCACGTGTTTCCACAGTATTTTAAAGTTCGTTTTCCACACCATATTAATAATCTCATTGACTTTTTGCCAAAAACGGATTGTAGTAGTGCACTCAAACAGGAAATGCTCACAATCGTCCTTCTTATGGCATGTCTTACACTCAAAGTGGTCTTCTATTTTCCATAAGTTATACATATGCGGTAACTTATCATGTAACATAAAATAATTAAACTGGGCAATTTTCCTTATATACATCACCTTCAGCTTAAAACACCATATCTTTTCCCACATATACGTCTCTCAATAAGATCTTTCCCAGATTCTATAAGCATATGATTTTTCTAATTTTGCCTTGACAAAGTTATAATAGTAATCTTTACAAGAGCAGTGTAATATATTTCTATATTTGCCATCATTACATCTCATCAACATGTCTATTCCTTGTCATTTTACCTGTATCTTTCTTTGTACTTTTTCCATCTCCTCAACCCAAGTCTTTGGAATAGCCGTTCTCAACACTTTTAGTAGTGAAAACCACTTTTTTTTACATTTCAAAATCTCAAATAAACTTACAGGCGATATAAAGTTCCCATTACTAAAAACATGTGCTACGTAAATTATTCCAGAATCTATGAATTCTTTGAAAAACAGAGCCTTATTTTCAAATTCAATGAACTTATTTCCCCATATGATCTGCTCCCCGATGCTGTTTGGTGTTAACTTCTTATGAACCGTTCTTTTGTTTCTTACCTCAAACCAGTTACTCAAAATCTCTTTATAAAAAGTAGGTAAATTCTTCGTTATTGTATTAAGCCCAGCTTTGTCTAAATCATATGAAAAAACAAGAGAACTACCTCCAAATTTACTCAAATAAGACTCAAGAATGGTTTTCCAAATTTCATCCCGACTAATAATGATTCTTGATACCCATCTACACGTGAGGGCTTTAACCATAGATTCCACATCAACCATCATCAATACCCCCTTTTCTATTTTGTTTATCACAATGGCTCTATTAACTTTCCCTCTTTTCCCCTTCCATAAAAACTCATAGAAAAGCTTACTAATTTTCCGTGACACATCTTTCGGCATGACTATCATCGACGCACAGTATAAAATTTTAGACAATGCCAAACATTTAAGTATGGCAATTTTCCCAAATACAGAGAGGTGTCTTTTTTCCATGAATTAAGCATTGATGAAATATTTTCTACCTTTTTTTCCCAATTCAGTTTTTTCAGCTCGTCTTCGTCATATCCAAAGTAGATGCCTAAGGCTTTGATCGGCTTGTTTGGCCATGGAATCATCCCTAAATCTTTTCTTCGTTTCCAGTTACCCAACTTCATACCTTCGGTTTTATCTTCATTTAGTTTTAAACCTGCATATTTACCGTATTCATCTATTAAATTGAGGACCCTTGCTAGTGACTTTACCCTACTAATATATATTTGTGTATCATCTGCAAGCTGTGAGATTTTTAAAGATTTATTGTCTTTCCCCACTTTAAAGATGAATCCTTCCAATTCTGGATCGTTTCTAATTACATGTCCTAAAACCTCTACGACAACCCAGAAAAGTAGTGCTGACAGTGGACAACCCTGCCGGATGCCCCTCTGCACTCTAAACTTCTTTGAAATACATCCGTTAATTATTAACGCGCTGCTACAATCATTGTAAATTGTTTCCATCCATCCAATAAAATCTTCTTCAAAACCAAATTTCTTAAGTGCCAATAACATGAAATTATGTTCTACGGAATCAAACGCCTTAAAAAATCTAAAAACAAAATAGCTCCTCCTTTCTTCTTCTTTTCAGCAAAATCAATAACGTCATCTATGAGCCGAACATTTTGTCCCACAAAGCGCCCTTTTAGATATCCAACCTGCCCACTATTAATAATATTTGGAAGCACTTTTTTAATCCTATATGCCAAAACGGCAGAATTGAGAATTTGTTCTTGATCTGTAACAATACTGCCGTCGACCAAGAGCTTATTGATTTGCTTTGATCTGCACGACTTTTTCTCCAAACCAAGAAAATATTTGGTGTTCCTCTCCCCCTCCTCATACCATTTCACCCTCGATCTTACTTGTGCCTCACGCAAATTACTAAGATACAGCTTATCAAGCTCTTTCTTCTTTTCCAAATATCTTTCTTCTAGCTCTATATCCCTCCGCTTACATTTGTTCAAATCTCTCTCTAAATCCGTATCTGTTCTTGCAGTAGATCCCTTTTGTTCTTTGTCTCTCCTGCTTTATTCTGTGCAAACCTTACGGTATTTTCCTTAACCTTTATTTTAAGTAAATCTAGCACATATCTTTGATCATTTTCTGATTTGTATTCCTATATTGTATTACGTATCACATTCTTTACCATGGTTTGATAATTTACATCCCTTAAGAGACTGGTATTCAATTTCCAATATCCACCTCCCTTACAATGCGAGGTAAAATCAAAGACAAGCGAAATGGCATTATGGTCAGTTCTTACTGCTGGGCGGATATCTGCCGAATTAACACCTGACAGAAGGTGAACAGACATTAACCAAAAGTCTAAACGACTTGCAGGACCCATTGAGACTTGTCGCTATGTGAACTGCAGTTTTGATGGATTTAGTTCCCTCCAAATATCACAAAGGCTAAAGGATTTAATCAAACTGAAGACTTTGCTTGTCTTTTCTGGAAGGCACTTTAGAGGGCGTTTATCTAAAGTGTGGTCTAAAACACAATTAAAATCACCTCTAATAAATATATTGTTCTCGTCATCTACATGTTTATAAATCCAGTGTTTCACAGAAACAAAAAATTTCTCTCAGGTAACTTTCTTATTTGGTGCATAAATGTTCACAAAAGTTAAATTTTCGCCATTCAATTCAACATTAACAGGTATTTTTCTTCCATCTTCACCATATTTATCCTTCTTAATTACAAAAGTCAGTATTTTTATCAAATAAAATTGATACTCCTCTGCTATGATAATTACCAAACGAGTGAAAAGCTTGCCCTTTCCACTCTTTTCCAACAAAATTAGCCAAGATTTCATCCCAATACGTTTCCTGTAGAAAAATTATTTGCGCTTTTTGATATCGACACCAACATAAAATGTGCTGCCGTTTATCCTTTCCTCTTAAACCTCTACAGTTTTAAGACAAAAAATGCATCTAATAATAAAAAACACAGCAAAATAAATTAATTCAGAAAAAAGACAGACTGATCATTTGCAGTTTAACTCTTTACTGTTTCTTTCTTCTCTTCCCCTTCTTTCTTTTGTTTTTCTTTACACACTGTCTCAGACTTGCTCTCGATTCGAATGCTGCGTCTTCTCCCTCGGCAGAAGAGAGTTCCTCACCAGATATTTGTGTACCGGGCTGATAACTCAGTACATGTGCTAACATGTTTTCTATACTGATCTGAGACACCTTCCTCCACATGTTGCTGCCGTTGTCGGTTAGTGAAACTGGTGATTTTCTGTTGAACAGTGCTGACAGATTTTGTTATTTCACTGATGCCTCCCTCGCTCTCTTGGTTGTTATACGATAATATGGCTACAGATTTTTCAACCATATCTAATCTCTCTTTTCCCTGACCAGCAGTTGTCTCGCTACCTTCACTTCTCAATTGAACTTGGACCTTTTCTTGGCAATTCACCTGAATATGCCTAACTTTTCCACACCGCCGACACACTATCTCGCTTCTACATTCTCTTTTCAAGTGGCCAGGTTGGAGACAGTTTGAGCAGCGGGATGACATACCTGCTTCAGTTTGTTGCATTGAATTTGTCCGTTCTCTGAACATAATTAACACTACAAAATTCCCCATTTTAACCTGCCATTCTGGAGGTATTGGTTTCTTCAATTTTTCTACATACACATATCTATCACCATTGTCAATGTTTGTCAGCTTACCATCAATTCTCCGTTTAGGACGGATTATTTTCCTTACTTTCATGCCCAGCTCTATGCATTTCTGCTGAATCACGTCATCGTTGACAGAAAGCGGCAGGTTTCTCACTATTATCTTGTCGTTCTGCTCTCTTTGCATTGAGATGAACGGGTTTTCATCAAAGACTGGTATACACTTGCCACGTAGATTAATGCCACCTGTTAGCAGAATAATTCTGTCGGCATTGTCCTGTACGTATAACCTCCACAAACCTTTAATTCTCTGGATGCCCGTGATTCCATGTGGATCAATGACTACTACCATCGCCTTGTATATTCCTGGCCCCGAGAGTATGGTTGCATTTGGTCGCATTACATCGAAGTGCTTCAAGAAGACGGGTTTGACTCGCTCCACGTTGCATTCCTCAAAGTTACCTTCTGCATTATTCTCAGTTACGTAACGGGCTGCCATTGTGTCTATTTACGTCGCAAGATGACTTGGCTCGAACTTTCCAGTGCAAACAGTTTTCTCTCTGTATTGCGCCAATTGAAAGGGATTTCTGCCTATAAACGCTTCAGTGTGGCTCTTTGGATATTATTCGGCCTTTTAAGGCCTGAAATAGCCTGCCAATTCTCCTTGAGTAACCTAGAAAAGCACTCCAAACACACAGCGAAGCGACGGGCCTGGTCCGTAGTTCAGCCTCGCTTTCGCTCTCTCTAAAAAAGTGACATTTATACTTGAGGCATTGACTGGACGTGTCAATTATTTCTTCGACACGCGACTTGAACTGTAAGTCATGTCAGAGACGTCGGGTGGTGTCATTTTCACAAACATTTTGATCTTTTGTTCTACTTGATCGGAAGTTTATTTACTCTCTGGGGTCTTAAGCCATTAATTCGGTAACGCGGAATTTTTCCGCATTCAGGGGATCAGCCTAGATACATGGTTTGTGCCGGCCATCCCCTCATAAATACGATGCGGTTAGTTTTTATCTTACACGTGATTTTAGTATCAGTCATATTTTTTTTCTTTATCAGAAATATTTTGAAGTTTACATCATGGCATCGTAGGATGTTATTTGCATTTTGTCAACGTCTGTTGGCCAGCAGAAATACTGTTATTTACAGCTGTATACACTCCGACTCTTATTTTCATTCCAGCTTTTGGACACAGTCGGAGTATTCTCTACTAGGGATGTTTATCCACCATTTTAAGACCTTTTTAAAAAAACTTTACAGTAGTTTTTTGAGTGTATATTTATATTGTATGGTCATCGACCCGAAATTAAGGATAATAATAATAGTTCTTTTCCCAATTATGTTAAGGTTCCAAGACAAGAAATTGACCTTTTTAATCTAACAGTTCTCTGGATATTAATAAGCTTAGAACCCCCGTAAATTGTACATTTTCTGAAAGCCTAGATATAGGGAAACATTAAGGTGACAACAGTATCACCATTATTTACATAACTATCGTGTGACAGGTAATTTGCATAACCTTTCAAAAATCGGTTTTGTCTCAATTCTTCAAAATATCTGACTCAAACGTTCTGGAATGCAAGCTGTTACAACGCTCTTACAAATTTTGTCTCAGATTTTTTATGTCTTGCTTAGAATTTTTGAGCACAATTTAAAAAATCAACTAGGGTTAAATTCACCGCTCTGGAAGATTTGTCTGGCATAAAAATTGTTTCAGAAGGTTTAAAAGATTCTGATACACATTTTGGAAGATCCTTAGAACTGCTTGCACTCACCCAAATTTCAGCCTTGTATCTCAAAGTATTGAAACAAATTATAGGGAAACCCGATTTTGAAAGGTTATGCAAATTACCTGTCACGTGATAGTTATGTAAACAATGGTGACACTATGGTAACCAAAATGTTCCCCTATATCTAGCACTGCATAAAACACGATAATACTTACTGTATTAGCATGGATTATTGCCTGTATTTTAGCTGAAGAGTGCATATACAGATGAATACAGTCAAGAATCCATAGCTTGTATTTAGCAAGCCTGTATTCACGTGGATTCATGTGAATTCACGTGTATTATTCTATAATACAGGCAACTCATTAATGTGAATTCATCTGTATTATTGCGTTTTCATGCAGTGTAGGCTTTCTGAAAATACATATTTTACGGGAGTTCAGAGCTTATTAAACACTGGAGAATTGTTAGTTTAAAGGGATAGTCCACCCAAATATCAACTTTCCTTTAAAAGTTGAAGAAGATTATTTTTGTAACATTTATGATCAAAAGATGAAAAATGTGTTGTTTATTCTCCTAGAAATTCATGTTTTATTAACTGATGTGTATGACGCCATTTTAGCGATATGGAAGCGCCACCTATCGGAATTCCTCAGAGAGGCTTGACGTTTGATGACGTAAAGTTTTCGTGTTTGGTTGAGAGAGTTAGGGGGTATCGCTAGGGGGTCTTATCTACCGTACGTTTGTATTGAGCTACTTCCTCATGGATACACTTTGCCTTAAACCTTATAACTTTGAACCGGAATTCAGCGATACCGAACTCCAGGATTTCGAACTTGGTGTTTCCGACGAATACACGGACACATCGATAAATTCAAAAGCAAAAGAAGGGCATGTGGCTCCACCAGTTACCGAAGGAAGCTGTACAAGCATGGCTCTTTTGGTAGCGCCATTATAAGTTACAACGTTAAGGGAGGCGATGTTTGGAGCTGAACCACGGTCCCCCACCGTGGCTCAAAACATCTTCGATATCGCCTGGGGACAAAACGAACTCAAAATTACCCAAAATGGTTGTATATTTGGGCAAAACATTGTGATCAGCATTGCAAGCTACCTGTTATCACTTGCAAAAAAAAAAAGAACAAAAAAACGATGTTGGATTTCAAACGCCCGAAGATAACTGTATGACGACATTGCTCCACCTAGTTAGCCATTGCAACGCTGGTTAACTCTTTTTATAGCAAAGAATGGTTATCGAAAATTGCCAATTCAAAGTGCTAGTTTTTCAGTTACAGAAAAAGAATAAACGAATGACGCACCGTTCCCATGGGGGAGGGAGGAGAGACAAAGCGGACGACCGGAAAAAGCTGATCTGTCCGACTCTTAACGGAGTGTACCTCCGCTAACAAACAAAAGTTATACATACACACTTTCATGTTCTCAGGGGCACTAAATTAAACTTCAAACACACTTTCATGTTGTAGGGGCACTAAATGAAATTTCAATTTATCTTTTCAATGTACAGTCATAAAACACACTAAAATTTTCCTGTTCTAAAACAACTCAAATTGAACTTTAAACGTAAGTTACCGGTAATTAGAAACCGCCATGGGGGTCGGAAGAGATCGCGAATCCAGGTAGTCGTTTTCTGCTGTCAACTAGGTGCAGTCTTGGAAAAAAAATAATCGAGAATGATCAAAATCTGAAAGCCACGACCTCATGACCAGTCATCCGGAAAAATGTCGGGAAAAATTCATTACTTTACAGCAACGTCCGGGTGACAGGTCATGGAGATAAAATACCGAAAAAATCACAAACGTGAAAGTCATGACCTCACCACCCGTCGTGGAGAAAAAAGTCAGGAAAATTCAACACTTTAAATTCATGACCTGGCGACCGGTCATGAAAAGAAAATACAGAGCAAAGTAAAAATTCTAAAAGTCACATCCTCACAACCGGTCGTGAAGAAAAAATGTCGGAAAAAAGCCAACTCTTTACAGCCACAACCTGTCGACCGGTCGTGGAAAGACAAAAGAAAAAAAAAGTAAAAAAAAGCTGAAAGCCTTGACATGGTGACCCGTCGTCGAGAAAAATTACAGACAAAAGTTTAAATCTGAAAATCACGACCACACAACCGGTCTTGGAGAAAATGAAAAAATTCTATGGTACATTACAGCCACAACCTGGCGACAGGTCAATTTGTTTTGGAACCTTAAGTGCGCTAGAGCTGCTCCCATTCTCAAAATGGACCAAATAATGTTATTTACAATTACAGGCTTATTTCCATTCTGCCTGCTTTGTCTGAGATACTTGAGATGCATGTTTATAATATATATGATCATATACCTACATTCACGTGCCTGTGTAAACCTATGGGAGAAAGCGCCCTCAGATCCATGCATTTTTTTTACATATCACGTCCCGGCCCGATGCCCAAATATGGGCAATCGCGAGCGTTCCTGAACTAACTCAATTCTGGTTACTACGCGCGTTGCTATCCGCAAACGTTGCATTCGTACACAAAGCCAGCGCTAGCTTAGGAAAACGTCTACTCGCTCAGATCGCAGTGGCGCGTGCACGTGGCGACATTGGATTCCAGTGAAACCCTGTGTATACTACATGCGTGCCAGTGATCCAGGCTGAAATCGATGTGTAAGAAAAGCGTTATGTCAATTTATTGTAAGTTATATTGAGACTGTTGGTCATGTACTAGAAGGCCTACGAACGTTGTTCTGCGCGTTCTAGAATTCTACAGGTAAACAAATGACGTCATTATGTATGTCTATCCGCGACGGAAAGCGGCCACTGCTTTTCTAAAATATTGAATCACATGGCGATGAATTTTTGATATCGCACGCATTTTTATCTCCAAAACGATGCTGAATATTATGTAAACTACATGCTTATCATTCCATAAGGTATATGATAAAACCTTTACGGCCCTGATACGGCTTTTGCGGCCCTTGGTCGTACGGCGTACGGGCCCTCGCACGCTCGGGCCCTTCCGCCGTACGACCTAGGGCCGCAATAGCCGTATCAGGGCCGTAAAGATTATAGTTATCTCAAGACAAACAACCTATTTGTACGCTCTTCATCTAGTTGCAGACGATAAACTTCTGAGAAACATTGATAATAGATTTTACATTGGTTTAGTATTTTAGGTCTTTGTAAAGCATTTGATCTCGTGAACCATGATATACTTATCAACTTTTTATGTATGGCGTGCATTGCTCATCTTTACAACGGTTTCACCATTAATTAATAGGTTACACTTGTTTCGTTAACTAATTTGGTTGAAAATTCAAAGGTCTTACAAACTGTATGTGGTGTTCAGCAATTTTCCATTTTTGGGTCGCTTTTTCATGTTTATCGAATGACCTTCCCGTATGTCTCAAAGTTGGCAACATAGAAATATTTGATGATGATCTAATCTGACATTATTGAAGAAATGGAAGTTAAAATACATTAAGATGTTTTGCCGGTTTCTCCCCGGGTTTCAAATAATGCTATTTCTTTAACACTCTTAAAACCAAGGGTATAATTGTTACATCACGTACAAAAGTTTATCATATTATTGATTCAAAAATATCTTCATTTGAATATCAATGATACTGACATTAGAAATGTTTTCAACCACACTCTTCTTGGCATTGGAATTGACAGTATTATGTTTGAATTCTCATATTGACAATCGATGAAACTGTCCGTAAGAATAGGTATTTTGCGTAAGCTGCATCATTTACCCCAGGCCTGTAAAAGTCCTAATTGGTCTGTAATGCTAATTAATGTAGCTGCCTGTACAAATTGAGTAACATTGCACGTTTTTTTTGTTTTAATGTCTTGGCCATGTAAGTGTATGTACCAATGCGTCACTGCCTATTGTAATTGACAGAATTTTGCTGTGTACTTATTGTTGTAGCTGCCTTTACAAATTGAGTAGGATGGCTAGCAGTGTTTGTGTTTTTCAGTGACTTTGCAATATTATTTGAACATATTTCTCAAGCCGTCGCTGCCTATTGCAATTGACGTAAAGGAAGGCACCATTTGTACAAAGGCTATGTACTTATTTTTGTTGCTGCCTATACACAGTCGCATTTGGTTTGATACACTGCGAAGGTTGTGCAGACACACGGCAGACAAGATAGGTTTGTCTATGTTTCCATGATCATACGATAAGCTTTGGCAATGGCTCGAAAATAAACGTTTTTTGGATCTTTGGACATTATTTTGTCTGATTCCATAACTAGTAGTGGTCTTTGGTATTGAGATATCGACTGAATACAGTAAATAATAATGAGAGGCCAGTTTCCTGAGTGACGGCCCGGGGCAGTAGTCGGACGTCGCACAGCAGTGCCTATTAATAGTCCGTGGGCTGGAGGGGCCCACCGTGCACCCCCCACATCCCTACTACTTGGGTATTTTTTTTGTTCTTTAGGACCTGCTGAACAAGAAAAAAAATGTTAACATTGGATATTTTGGGATGCACTACCTATCTCGGCTGGTTTTTGATTTGCATGTACCGCAAAATATGGCGAAAAATGGGTAGGGGTAGGGGGTACTATATCCTCCCCTACATTGAGTAAACTAGCATGAAATAGCACAAACTATACATTTTTGGAAGCTGAGATTCTGCTCTTTATGTGAAAACTTTAGCAAAATTAATTTGTGTACA
>LD345185.1:403427-413527 GCA_001465055.1 Ptychodera flava | reverse complement strand
CCCCCCCCCCCCCCCCCCACCGTTAGTTGTGAACGCAGCCTAGTATTATTTGACTATTCGAGCGTTTTGGCACGAATGGAAACGCGATTTCTCACACATTGCAAACACGGCTTTCGTTTGGAAGTAGTGATTCGGCTATTCTTCCGGGAAGCTGGGTGAGGGGAGAGACTGAAAGGTCCGTCGCTAAAGGGCACTCTACGCTAACCCCTCAACAAAGCCCTTGAGCGACGGATCTTTAAGTCTACTGGTGGGAGGGCATCTCAAAATCTCCTTTGGGCTCGAGTGAATGAATTTAAAAAATCTGTCCAGGGTCTCTGACTTTAAATGATTTTGTTTGCGGTTGTTTGTTTACTACTTTCAGCTTGTGAGAGCTGGCATTTCGGGAGCAATTGTTCAAAACTCTGCATGTGTGATATCGATAATACGTGGTCCTGTTCCCATAACGATGGAATCTGTCGTTGCAAACCTGGATGGAAAGGCACGGCGTGCAATGAAAGTAAGATAAGTAACTGCAATTTGTAGATATCAGATGTAAGCTTTGTATTCCGTTGGCCAAAACTTTGAGGGTAAGAAGTGACATGACATGAAAACAATTATTTTGCAATTTTCTTGAATCTAAAAGTCTAATTTAGATAACATATGACGCCCGAGTCACCGATGATGAAGTTGAACTTGCCTATTTCACCCATCCGATGACACGTGTGCAGGCTGTTGGTTTTCAAGTTGCCACTTTGAAAGAAACAGAAGATTTTCCCTGCCCAGTGATATAAAAGAGTTGCCCTCTTTCTCGCCCACGGAGAGAAAAATAAAATATCTGCCGAATGTCAACCGAACCGCTTGAGAATCACCTTTTCCTTCCGAATAGCTTCGTTTGCTGTTCCTTAACTGACTGTATTACTATTTGTAGCATGTCCTCATGGAATGTACGGTGACAAGTGCCAAGAAGATTGCATGTGTATCGAAGACAAGACAACCCACTGTGACCAATTCAACGGCACTTGTTACTGTAGAGAAGGTTGGGAAGGCAAATACTGCGAGATAGCAATCAAAAGTACGTGTTTGTAGTCCATGTCTGTATTAAATTGCATTGAAGGCATTTCAACGATTGTCTACGACGAGAAATGTCATAAGGATTTATACTAGTATATACGCACTGAGATCTTTTTGTTGTTTTCGATTGTGTCACATAGTCCTTAATGTTATATATAGTCTCATCATCAAGGTTTAACAAAACTATTTCTATCGACATAACAGCTGGTGATGTATCACGAAGTCGAGAGGACTCCTCCAACACCGGTGCAATTGCTGGCATTACAATTGTAGTAATACTTATCATTGCTGTTGTAATAGTGATAGCAGCTTTCTTTACGCTACGACGAAAGACGCTGTAAGTTGCTCATGCCATAAACAAGTTTCTAGCGTTTTTCTGTGAATCCTCAATTTGGCATCGCAGTTTTTTTCGTTTTTCGTGGGGTCATTTCAACTTGGCACCCAATAAACATCAAATCAAGGGAGCATTTTAATTGGCCTTAAGCGTAGTTAATATGATGCTTCAAGCAATTAAGTGGAAGGCGTCAGCTACAGGAATTACTTTGAATAACAATTTGTCGACGTTTGATACCAACGAGAAGGTTCAAATTCAAACCTAAACTAACATTTTCAAGTGCACGCCAAGTATATTATTCTTGCACTCAATAAATGAAATGGTGTGGTCTCACAAAATAGTCCAAAGCGCATCAGATGTACACCAGATATCAACATAACAATGTTGTAATATTATAGTGAGATATTAATTTTAATGAGTTCAATTAACACATTAATACCTTGCAAACACTTATTTTATAGGAATGGTACACGAGGAATTACAGGACTGTTCATCTATCGTCATACGACTGTTGCCGCAGGTTAATACTCTCCCTTTTCACACATCTATTTTATATATTTCAATTTGAATAAAATAGATTATTTCCAAGCCTCGGCTGTTATTCGAATTCACAAGATAAACGTATAAGTCAATACAATGTCCATATTGCTTTCCAGTTCTGCAATTCTGAGTATGAATATTGTGAAACTACAACGTTCGCTCTTAATAAAAGCGCTTGTACTCTCTTCGGATTTGATCGGTCTTAGAACTGGAGAGCTTAGGAGTACCAAATTATGAAGAATTTCATACAGTCCCTCGTTAGTTACGCTATGTTTGCCTTTTACTGCCATCATGGTATTGAGCTTATCTTTACCTTTCGTCGGCGAGTATTTTCTTGAACTGCACTTGAAATCATCACTAAAAGGCTATAATCAAATAGTCTTGCCCTTTAAAAACGTCTTACGACAATATTGCTGTGAATGAAATGTTATCTCTTCTCACCTTTGTTTTGGCAGAGTCTACAGAAGACGATGATACCATTACGTATGCAAACGTTGCAAGCTCTGTCAATCAAAGGCAACATTCTGATCAGGGTGACCGGACGCATAATGTGTACACAGAGGCATATAAAGGAAGACCCGGACAGAATGCAGGGAACAATAGACATATCAATTATGGACATGGTTACACAGAATACGCAGTCAACGACAGACCATCACAGGAGGGCGCTGTACATGGCACCCATGAAGCTTATCGGCCACCGCTGGCAAACGAAGGAGCAGAATATGATAAACTTGCTATAGACGACAGCTCTGGCAACTCGCTGGCACAGAATCCTAACACTGACATCAGTTACGACAAGGTTAATCGTACTGGGAGAGCTTACATTCAAGATCGTGATGACGAAGTCAATCAGTATTACAACCTGGAAAGCAATACCGAATCAGGCATGGATTCGATATACTCTCTTAGCCATTCTGAGAGTGCAGACGAATACGGCGGCGTTGATCGCACAGGAAAATTATATCGACCAGATACAGAGACAAACTACGACAAACTCAGAAAGAATTAAGGTAGAACGCGCCTCTGGGACAGATATTCGGACTCTCAAACTTTTACAATTCTTTTCTGATATACCACTTGTGGATGTTCATTTTAAAGCTCTAGAAGTAAAGAAACTTTTCACCGGCTTAGTTTTACGAAATTTGAAAATTTCATTTTTCTCCATAGAGTTAACACAGGGATGGCGGCCATTTTGAATTTCAAATACCGGTATATATTCATGGGTTATTGTTTCTCTAGTACCAAAATTTGCACGGTAACCCCCAATTTTTATTCTTGATTTTGAAAGACAGTAGTTGAACGATTCCTTAACGAAAATTTGAGCAAAATTTTAAGTCTTTTCATTTCGAGGTGCATATTACCTTAACAACATGAAACTTTTATACAATAATGACTGTAGAACACCAAAAATTACATCTCTACATGATAATGATACTCTACGGTTTGTTTTTTGCTGGAGGAAATCTTGAAGTGTATTCCAAAAGGACTCACTTTCTTTGCAGTCCAAAAATAGGTGTTCTATTGTTTCTTCCAAATTACAGTGTTGACATAAACAACAATTTTCTTTTATTTTGTCGTTCAATAAAAAAACATTTGTTGCAAGTATACGGTGCATGATTTTGAACTGAAATATTTTAAGTTTCGTTTCATTTGTTGTTTCGTAGATTAGTTTCCATGATTTCGTCAAGTCAATGTTCTGAGCATATTCTAGTTTTGAGTGTTTTTTGACGTGGGTGGCATACGTTTACAAGTCTTAAATAATTCATACATTTCTTTTGTAGTTCCTGTTCTGAGCGGAATTTTCTGAAGACAATCTTGTACAGTTTCGTCAGATGAGTAAAATTTTGACCTTTAAGTAATCTTTTCCAATCCCTAGGTATTGACATTAAAATGCTGTTCTAAGTCAAATAATTAACCTTTAAATTAAACTTTTCTTGAAAGGCTTGCCAAGAAAGTGAGGTTACATTGCCATAAAAAATCACTGACATACTTAACTCTATGTTGAAACCATCTTTTATAAAATAAAGTACTTCCACCAATAGTTATGAATTTATTATTCCATAGTATTTGTGACGCAACATCTTGAGCTGTGTAGATATCTAAATTCTTTAGCTCTGCAAAATATGTTAGAATGTTGAAATAAAATTTTGGTATTTTAAGAGAAATAAGCTTAACATCATAGTTGCAGTTTAAGAGAAAATTCAGTCCCCCAAATTTTTGACAATAAAAATTTGGGATATCTGCCCAAGAAGAGTTACGATTTGTCAGAAGCTGCTTCAAATAGGACAATTTTAATGCTTTGTTCATTTCTGTTACGTCAATCATTTTCAAACCTCCTCGTTCTTTGTCGCCCATTATTGTCGCATTCTTTATATGTGTTTTCTTATTTTTCTACAGAAATTTAAAAAGGTATGAGTTTGCTTCTTTTGTGAATTTTTCAGGGACAGAGATGGCTTTTAGTGTGTATATTAAATTTGAAATTCCGAAACATTTCGATAAGAGAACCCTTCCTCCAATCGTCAGATTTCTAGCATTCCAAATTTCTAGTTTATTTTTTAATTTCTTTAATTTATTCTACAAATTTAATTTCTCGTTTTGTTCTCTGTCGTGTCCGACATACACACCAAGGAATTTAATCGGATTATTTGTTACAGATAAAAGTGTGGGTAAATCACCTGAATACTTCCATAGACGTTTTAAGGGGCCTACCAATAACAATTCTGTTTTACTATGGTTTATTTCTAAGCCTGAACAACTGGTGAACCTGTGCAATAGATTTAAACTCGCTTTGATATCAGGAATATTTTGAAAGAACAGTGTTGTGTCATCTGCGAAACCAGAAATTTTCTTTTCTTTTTGTGCGGGGCCTGGAAGGGTGATTCCTTGAAAAGTTTCGGACTTTCTAACCGCAATAGCTAAAACTTCAATCGATAAGACAAAAAGGGCAGTTGACAGAGGACAACCCTGTCTTATTCCGCGTTGCAAATCAAACCATCCCGTAGAAAAACCGTTATTTATTACACAGCTTTGTATATTTGCATAAAATGTTTTCACCCGTGTACGAAACATGTTTTCAAATCCACAGAATTGTAAAACCTTGTGCATCAGGTTCCACTCAAGACTATCAAAAGCCTTTTTAAAATCTATAAACAAAATTGCACCTGGCACATTTTCATTTTCCATATAGTCTATAATATCTGACACTAGTCTGATATTTTCCATGATATTCCTGCCCTTGATGAAAGCTGTTTGATCTTCATGAATGATGGAAGGGAGTACTTTGGATACTCGAGCTGCCATGCATCTGCTTGCGATTTTATAATCAGTAGTTAACAATGATATGGGTCGCCAATTTTGTATATCTTTGGTATCTTTATTTGGTTTGTGAAGGATAGAAATTATTGCTTGCCTTTGAGTATTTGAAAGATGGCCTGTTGTAAAGGAGTAATTTAAACTTTTTTCAATCTGTGTCCCAAGTTTGTCCCAAAACGCCAAGTAAAATTCTGGTGTCAACCATCACTGCCTGGGGTTTTATTTCTTGGGGATGTTTTCAATGTTTCAAAAATTTCTTCTTTTGTCAGAAGGCCTTCACAAAGTTCCTCTTCGGGTTGTGTTAATTTAGATGTATTTTCTGTATTGAAAAAAATATTAAGGTCATCTGTATGTTCTGGTCTTTTGATTTATACAGATCCATATAAAAGCGTTTAAGTTCAGCAAGTATTTCTTGGTGATCACTTATTTCTCTCTCTTGTACTTTTAATTTGTTAATAGTTTTCTTGTTGAAATTTCGTTTTCCAAGATTTAAATAAATATTTACTACTTTTTCCCCGTGTTCATACCATCTTACCCGTGATCTAATTGCCGCCCCTTGAATTTTGTTTAACACTATATTTTTTTCCAAATGGTGTTTTGTTCTTTCATAATCTGCTAGCACAGGTTGATTTAATGAATCGTCTAATTGTTCTTCTAATAATTCAAGGCGTCTCTGTAGATATTTTTCTTCGTCTCTAATTTTACATTGTTTATTTTTACTAAATGAGATAGTTTTTTCTCGTATCTTGTATTTCATATACTCAAAGGCATTTTGAGGATTAATGTGTAGTCTATCATTCTCAGTAATAATTTCCTCAATGGTTGCATTCATAAATTTCATGTATTCGGGATCGTCTAGTAAACTGTTATTAAACTTCCAGAATCCTGGGCCGTTTGTTTTTGTGTAAGGGATATTGAACGTCAATGTTATTGCATTATGATCTGTTTTAATACTTCCTATAATCTCGGCTTTCTTTGTCTCCTTTTCTATACCATGTGATATCAAAAAGTAGTCTAGCCTTAAGTAACTTTCTTGCCTTCTCCAGATGTACCTGAATATCTCAGGATTAAGCTGTCTAAATATATCTGTTAGTTGCAATGACGTCATTAAATGATGGACTTCCTTTCTTCATTTTTGTTTACTTTCTATGTGTGCCCCTCTCTTATCCATTATTGGGTCCAATACAACATTAAAATCTCCTCCCATACAAATTTTATGATACGGAAATTTTGATTTCATAAGCCTACTCAAAGACTGGAAGAACGAGATGGGGTTTTTTCATCATTTGGGGCATAAACATACTAATAAAAAATTAAATTCTTCTGTAACTATTTCAACCATGATGTATCTTCCTTGGTTCTGTTTTGTAACCTCACCTATTTGGATTTTGGTTGATTTGGGATTGATCAAAATGGCTGTGCCACAACTGTGATTTGTACCATGGGCATATATTATTGATCCACCCCACTCGTTGCGCCATTTGTTCTCTATGGGGTGCTGTACGTTTCTTGTAATAGTATGATATCTGCTTTCTTATTTCTTACGAATCTAAATATGGATTTCCTCTTATTCCTATCTCTTAAACCTCTCACATTCAAGGACAACAAGGAAAACATGGACACAAAAAGGAAAAAAAGACAACAAACAAAGGGGAGCAAAAAGGCAAAACCTAAACACTCCAAAAGGGCGAAAACGGTCTTGAAAGCAAACCCTCCAATAGTAGGGTGACACTCAACCACAGCTGCATGTAATTACCAGTTGTTCAAACACATTTTGAAATCTACACATTTTCTTTGGATGCCCGTGTTTGACAGAACTTAACACCTCTAAAAAGGGTGAGTTACCAATCGGAGAACAAAAGAATAAATTTGAGGTGCAGGTGTTCTACCTCATCAAACAAATAGACTTTTAAATCATTTATTATGTATTGCAAAATATCATCTGTACTCTATTCGATTTTTGAGTAGAAAGCCGTCCTTTACTCTTTTCATTGAAAAAGTTAAAGATGTATTTTTTACAGAAAAAGATATAGCAAAAAGGAAAGGAAAAATTAATACAATTTATGATTTAAAACTACAAAGCAGAGTATCAAAATGGGTGCAACTTGTCGTTTATCTGCTATTTCAGTAGCTTGATATAGTCTGCCGATCATTTTACATTCTGATTGGCTGAAAGCAGCCACACCCCTGATTAATGCAAAATCGAATTAAGCAAGTATTAGCTGATCATCATGGAGATGAAAAATCTTGTTTCAGATTTATACGCACCCATTGTGATATCAGAATTTTATTAGGATGCGCCCTCCTTTGTAATACTTTAACAAAATCTAGAACCATTTTTATCACATTTCATGGATTTTATCTTGAAAAAAATCTAAACATGTACTATATATGTGAGTTGTCGTAAAAACCCAAACAAGCCTAGTAACAGGATATAAGCTATAACTGTTGATAATTTTTGCAATATTTCTGTGCAGTATATCAACTACAGTTTCTTGCTGTTTCCCTACAGCATGCTCAAACACACACTATTCAGTTTGGTTCAGGGTATTGGGGGTCTAAAAAAAGGATTTCAATCGCGATCCCCCAAACGTTATTTGTGAACACAGCCTAAAACTGTATTTTAGCAATAGTGGAATATTAGCTCTTGTCCACTCAGAATGGCTCATGGTAGCATGATATAATATAATCTAAACCATGCAACAAACGAGATGGCAGCTGTAAATGCAATGAATTCGAAGGACGGCATGGTGAGCAATGTGACATCAGTGAGTATCAAAGTCAAAATGTAATTCAATTTAAACCAATTCGAGATAGGAAAGGCTTACCATATATACCTTTAGACAAATTCAGAAATATGTGTAAACAATTAAAATAGCACCTCATTTATTTACCACATCACGTCATTTTTAAATAGCTCTGTATATATCATATTCATACACCAGTCCAATCGTGCAAATTCATTTCACTGAAATCATGTGCTCATTAGCAGGATATTATAAATATATATATATATATATATATATATATATATATATATATATATATATATATATATATATATATATATATATTAGCTCACAAAGACTGTGATCGGAGCTGAATCCGGAAATCAGTAACGCTAACCAGGTATGTCTTGTCAGTTTTTAATTGCGAGAAAACCGTGATGCAAAGTTTAACAATAACATTTCATGTACAGTTGTGACATTTAAGAGATCCGAAAGAGGATCTAAAGTCAATCACTATATTTTTTTATTGCAATCCAACTTATTTTTTCTTATTTTATTAAATTCTTCATCCCACAGGCATTGCAAAAAAACAGGGTGATGTATCCATTACCCACTACTCACTGGAGCAGTGAGGAGTAAAGTGCCTTGCTCGGGGGCACAACACCGCGCTAGAGTATCGAACTCACCATCCACAGACAGTGAGTTCGTTACTCTGGATTTACCGGGTCTTGAACTCACCATCCTTTGATCATAGTGAAACCGGTACCCTAACCACTGCCGGGTACTAGATGCCGTGTTTTGACTGATAGATCAACTTTGGTATGTTCAAAATGTCAGTCTCTATACACGATGTTCCGCTATAAATCGTTATGTTAAACTCCGAGAAATTCCGTTCGACTAGTAATAAAAATAAGATTTTGTCGTTTTCACTGGTAATATTTAAAAATCCCCTGTTGCGATTTTCAGCATTAGTACTGATGATTTTCGCTGAATTTGAATCGCAAGGTCGCCACTTCAACTATATCGTTGTACCGTTGGAATGGGTTATCATTGTTTATCATTGATTTAGAAAAGAATCAATAACATTGGCTACATTGGTTTGACAAGGAGGCAGGCACCGATTTTATAAGAGTAATAATTCAATTAACTGCATGGGCATTCCCTTATTTCCTATAGCTTGGGATGTTTTGCAGAAACCGTATTTCCGTACAAAAATTACCGCCAGCAAAATGACATCGTCATTCTACAACACAGGTGCCACTAGAAAATTGTGTAACTGAGGGCTGAAGGTAGACCCTGATTTGCAAGTGAGTACATGCATACAACGATAGAGGGCGTGTGATGTTTGAACTTTGGCACAATATGAACGGCTGGGTCACGGGTCAGCATCGTATCCCCAGTGGCTGGCAGATCGTTCGGGCTGTACAGCGACTTAGTTCCGTCACGACTCGCGGCTAGACTGCAAAGCCAGACTCTGACAGGTGACAAGACATCGACTCATACATATCGTCAGGAGGAGGAAGTCTCGATGACGCTGACAGCGTCATTCTAAAAGCTCCTGGATAGAATATACGAATCGACAATCAAACGTACGGAAAACGATACTACTTGGTAAGCCATTGACAACACGCACTTTTATAAAAACAGGCGAGTCATTTAGTTTCAAATTTTAACGGCAGCTCAATCACGCACTGCACTCAGGTACCATCAGTGGGCGTGTGCACTTTGACCCTACACTGTTTGTAAAATGCAAGCGAAACCTGTCTAGTCTATTCTACACACACAACAGCAACTGAGTTTTAAATTTACCAGTATTATGTACACAGAGAAGGCAGAAATTTGCAACTATGACAACTTAGCTGTATAAAGCTTATAAGTTATACTCTCAGCGTTCAGCCTTCCGCGTCGACCTGTATCCTAGCAGCTTGAAGAACCCTTGTGACGTAAAGTGGTTGAGGTCATTGACCTTTGGTCGACGAAAGTGAAAGAAGAAACACCAGTCCGACTGTCGGAATGAAATTTTTCCTCCTTGTGAAAGGATTTTTATTTCGCTAGTAAAATCCCCGTTGCCAGTTTCAAAGGGTGCTATTACGAGACCTGATGGAAAACTGGGAGCTGACAAAGGGAGCGGT